>PVIC010024574.1:0-25909 GCA_004025085.1 Thryonomys swinderianus
AAAAAAAAAAAAAAAAAAAAAAGAACACCAAGAATTAACAAATAGGATTATATGAAATTTAAAACTCTGGGGGGGTGCTGAAGATTTAGCTCAGTGGTTCCAGTGTCTGCCTGGCAAACACAAGGTCCCGAGTTTGATCCCCAGCACCACATATCACAGTGTTGGGTGTGGCGGCTCTTGGAAGCAGAGGCAGAGGCAGGAGGATTGCTCAGAGTTCAAGGCTAGCCTAGGCTACATAGTCAGTTGAGGGCTAGTTTGAAGTACAAAGCAAAACCTTGTCTAAAAAAATAAAAAAAGGGAACTTAAAACTCTGGACAACAAAGGAAACAATTAACAAAGCAGAGAGATACAACCTACAAAATGACCCAAAAAAATTGCCAGCTATTCCTTGGACAGAGAGGACCACTGCCTGGAATATAGAGAGTACTCAAACAAATAGGGTCCTGAAAATAAAAGACCAAATTAAAGTTGGCAATTGAAATGAATAGGTACTTCCTAGAAGTATAAATGGCTAACATATACATGAAAAATATTCAAAACTTCTGATCATTAGTGAAATACAAATTAAAACAACACTGATATTCTATTTTACTCCAGAGAGAATGGTTGTCAACAAGGTATCAAGCAATGCCGGGTTTGGTGGCTCACACCTATAATCCCAGCACTTGGGAGGCAGAGATAGGAGAACTGCTGAGTTCGAGGCTTGCCTGGGCTACATAGTGAGCTCAGGGCCAGCCTGAACTACAAAGTGAGACTCTGTCTCAAAAAAAAAAAAAAATAAAAAAACTAGTACAACCACTGTGGACATCAGTATGGAGAAGCCTTAAAAACTAAAAATAGAAATTTCATTGAATCCAGATATTCCCCTGCTAGTCATCTTCCTGGAAAAGTTAGACATCATCTTAGAGTAATACATGGAATCCTATATTTATAGCATCACAACCCATAATGGCTAAATCTTGGAAACAATCCATATGTCCTGCCAACAGATGAATGGATAAAGAAAATGTGATATTTATATACAATGAAGGGCTACTCTGTCATAAAGAAAGGTAAATTTTAGTTATTTGTAGGAAAATAGATGCACCTTGGAACCATAATGTTAAGTGAAATAAATCAGAGATACAAATTTAAATAGCGGGTGGTTTTCCTGATATGAAAAGCCCAAAGTACAAATAAATTAAACAGCAAAGTAAAAGACAGATAATATGAAACATGGAGATAGATCTTTTGCAAATAGAAAGGGAGCAGGATCAAGAGATAGAATTAGGGCTGGGCGTGGTGGCTCACATCTATAATCCCAGCACTCAGGAGGCAGAGACAGGAGGATTGCTGTGTTCGAGTCTTGCCTGGGCTACATAGTGAGCTGAGGGCCAGCCTGAACTACAAAGTGAGACCCTGTCTGAAAAAAAAAGAGAGAATTAGGGGTCAGGGTTTTAGCTCAGTGGTTCCAGCATCTGCCTGGCAAGCACAAGGTCCCAAATTTGATCCCCAGTACCACATACCATAGTGCCGGGCATGGTGGCTCACGCCTATAATCCCAGCATTTGGGAGGCAGAGGCAGGAGGATTGTTGTAAATTCAACATTAACCTGGGCTACATACTGAGTTTGGGCCATCCTGAACTATAAAGCAAGACCCTATCTCAAAAAAAAAAAGAGAGAGAGAGATGGAATTTAGGGAAATGAAAGGGAGAGGAAGGAAAGGATGTAAAAATACTTGTGATGTGTTATATGCATGTACCAACTCCCCTTGAAGAATATAATCACAATGTACTGCAAACATGCACCAGTAAAGTATAAGTGCATCCAAAAAAAGGAAGAGATTCTTTTTTTTTTTTTTTTTTTTTTTTTTGCTTTTTTGGAGACAGGGTCTCGCTTTGTAGTTCAGGCTGGCCCTGAGCTCACTATGGTGCCCAGGCAAGCCGCCGCGAACTCAGCAATCCTCCGGTCTCTGCCTCCCGAGTGCTGGGATGACAGGCGTGAGCCACCACGCCCGGCATTGTGGTATGCGGTGTTGATTGCTGGTGGGCGTGAGTCTCCACGCCCAGCATTGTATGTGGTTTCCGGGGATTGAACTCAGGACCTTGCGCTTGCGAGGCAGGTGCCGGAACCACTGAGCTAACCCTCCGGCCCAGGAAGAGATTCTTTAAAATGAATCACTAGCAATGACTTATGTGCAGATTATCTCTTGTGGAATTATAGATGAGCTTTTCCATTTAGTCTGTTCATGTCATTGAGTAAATAGCAGCCAAGCACGGTGATGGACATTTGTAATCACAGACCTGTGGGAGGCTGAGGCAGGAGGATCAAAAGTTCCAGTTTAACCTGAGCAATTTAGCAGCTTAATGAAACTCTTTCTAAAACAAAAACAAAAACCAAGCAAAAAGCAAAGAAACACTGGCACTCTAACTCAGCATGAAGGCCCTGGGTTCAATTCACGTTATCACAAAAATAAATGAGATAGAATAAACAAAATAGCACCTGCAGTGCACACCTGTGCACACACATGTAGTTTGGTTTTGAGAGCTCTTGGGAGGGTGTGGTCAGGGAAAGGGGGCGCCTTCATCTCACTCTTGTAAGGGCTGGAGTCCAGGGCAGATGAAAATTCTGCAGGCTGGGGACAGCTGCCCACGGTCATGAGTCTGAACATGACTCACAGTGGAGCAGGCTGCACCCCTTTCTCATCCCAGTGATATGGACCCCCAGGTCCGGAGGTGGAAAGTAGAAACCGTGTCTCCTGGAGGGCGGCAGAGCAGAGTCCAAAGGCATTGGTTTATGACGAGTCATAAAAACTCAAGGACGAGCTTGTGCCCCCAAAGTGGGGAGGACAGGAAGGGGGTCAGTGCCCACGAGAGAGGGATGATTTGAAAGGACCTTTTTGGGGTGCCAAGGATCCCTATCTGTCTTTGAAGGGCCTAATTGTGAACTTCTGGCCCTGGCCCCTGGTACTGGGCTCTGAGCCCCTGGGGGAGTCCTTCCTGGTGTTTCAAGCCGAAGGACGGGGAGGACAGCTGTGCCTTTCTCTTTGAGGAGGGAGGGTCGGAGCCTGTGTCCCTCCCCAGCAGGCACTGTCCACCTGCAGCCTGGGCGGAAATAAACCCCATCCTTGTGCTCACTGGTTGGCTTCAGAGCCAAGGGTGGGGCTCATCACTGCTGTCGCTGGGCTTTGGGTGCTCAGGGACCCAGCGGGCACCTGCCTCCCCACCCCCTCAGCCATTCTCTGACTCTCTGGGGCCCTATCTTCCCTTATATGGTGAAGGCAGTCCCTAGAGGAGGGGGGGTGAGGACAAAGGTCGCTCTCCTGCAGCCAGCTCACCACAACTCCCTGAGATCTCCCAGGTGGCGGAAGCCTCCTCTGACAGGTAAGGCCACACGATGGGGACACAGGGGGACTGTAGGTGGTGGAAAGAACAGAGCCCTTGTTTCTCATGGACAGGTTGGGGTTAGCTACAGCATTTTAGAATGGGATCGGGGGTGAAGGGGACCCTTGAAATTCTGGAAAATGCAAGGATCCCAGCAGGTCTGTCCTGGGCCTCCAAGGAGAGAGGTTTGTAGGCCTCTCCTCTGTGACTGGCCCCCAGCCCATGCTGAGTATCACCTGTCTTGGACTGCTTGGGGCTGAGGAAGATCTTCGGGATCACAATTTGGAGCCCAGGCAAGCCTCGAACTCAGCAATCCTCCTGTCTATGCCTCCCGAGTGCTGGGATTACAGGCGTGAGCCACCACGCCCGGCACTGTGGTATGTGGTATTGATTGCTGGTGGGTGTGAGTCTCCACGCCCAGCATTGTATGTGGTTACCAGGATCGAACTCAGGGCTTTGCGCTTGCGAGGCAGGCGCCGGGACCACTGAGCTAAATCTCCGGCCCCTTAAGTGGTTTCTTTCTTTGTGTCACCAGACATCTCTGGGACCTCAGGGTCCTTGCCTCTTGGACCCCAGGTATGAGCCACAGCGTCAGAAATTGAATGGGCAAAGTCAGAGGAGGCGTTGGTCACTTGGGGACATTTCCCCTCCACGAGGACTGGCCCCCTCTGTCCAGGCCCATCTAACTAAAATGGGGGTGGGAGCCACGTCTGGCCCCTATCTTAGGACACACTGGCCACCCTGTTCCAGGGTCATCCGTTTAGACATTCTCCTGTGACTGAGGGTCAGAGCCTTGGGGCTAAAGGGGCTGGAGGCCAACCCTGTGCCTTCATAGGCCAGGAGAAGGGGGAGGGTGTCCTTTGACTCAGGGATGGAACCTGCTTGGGAACTGAGAGTCTGGGGTACACAGATGATAAGAAAGGAAAAATGGCTGAAGACAGCAGGCCCCTAACTCTGTCTAGGGTCCCAGAAGGTCCTCCTCTTATTCTATGGTTCAGTGTTTCTTGAGCATCTACTAGGCTAGGATCTAGCACCTCAGGGACAAACCTGTCTAGGTTGGGAAACTCATGGGCCTCAGACTTATTTACAGATCTTTTCATGAGGATGTGGTCAGGGGCAAAGACACATCAATTCAGGGCAGCAGGGTGGAGAAGGCTGGTCCAGCCTGGGATACTGGAAAGACCTGGAAAAACTGAAAAGCATGTGTGTGGGGCGAGTTGAACAGGTCAGGAGGGAATTGGAGGGCACAGAAGGAGCAGGAAGAGGTGAGAGGCAGCTTGGGGTGGGAGCCAGTGAGCAGGCTGGCATTTCTAGAAGGCAGAGAGGGACGGGTGTTGGGCTGGGGGCAGAGTTTAGGTGACAAGACGGTCAGGAAAGAGCAGGAGTCCAGGACGCTGTCCGTTGGCTGACACTGGGATCGCAGGGTAAAGGGACCTTTTCCCAGATTTGGGACATAGCAGAGAAGGGCCTGGGAATGAGGACAGGCACTGAATCGAACTCATTCAGCTCTTTCAGCGTGAGGGAAAAACGAGCACAAATCCAAACCTGGGCCTTGCTGGCTGGTTGAGGGGAGTAAGGGATCTGTCCCCTTCCTGCAGTTTAGGGGAGAGGCTTCTGCGCTGACCAATGTGGGTAAGGAGGCAGGAGCACCTGGAGGCGGCCAAGGGGTGGCCCAGACCACCTTTAGAGCCAACCATCCCCAGAATCCCGTTGCTCAGCCTTGTCCCTGACAGGGCTGCCTCCCTGCCTGCTCAGGCTTCTGCAGCCCCCAGTCCTGCTGTCTCTCCAGAGAGGGTGACAGAACCTGAAAGTGGACCGGAAGTGCCCTTCATGTCTTCCACTAAATTCCTCTAGCTGCTGGTTCTCTCCTGGAGTCAGGTCAGGCCCGAGGGAGCGAATTCAGAGGTCATCCATGTAGCTGCCCACGCTCCCATTTCCTGAGTGAGGAGTGAGGTGTGTGGTCTACAGCTGGTGTGTGCCAGAGTCTGTTTTGGAGAAGGGAGTGCGGAGATGCAGGCAGAGTGGAGAAAAACAGAGAACATTCTCCTCCTTCGCCTTCAAATTGGTTCTGCAAAACCTGGGGTTCCCTGGCACACCTGAGGGGGAGTGGTGGCCTACAGGAACCTCAGGAGGAGGCTGGCCCAAGGGACTCCTACAAGCACACAGCAAGCTGCCCGTGATGGACAGGTGGCCTAGATTGGTGAGGGACACTGTTCAGACAGGGCTGGCGGCCTGGCCCCAGAGCTCCAGAACACCAGAGGCAGTAGCCTCCCCTTGGGGCTCAGAACAGGAAGTCTCCCAGTGGCCGTTTATTGTTCCAAGACGTGACTCAGAGTCAAAGTGCAAGGAGAGATTAGTTGCAGAGATGTGAAGCTGTCAGTTTAGGTCCTGACCTGCAGGGGCCACAGGACTTTTCATTCCTGAGTCTCTTGTGCAAGGAGCAGTGGAGCAGGGTGACTCCTGCTGGGTTGAGGAGAGGGCGTGGAGAGTTGGGAAGGGAAACTAGGGGGAGGTTCACTGGGGACAGGAGGTTCTTGGCCCTGGCTCATGCCAGGATCCCAGAGGAGTTCTCGGAGCACCCATGCTCCACCTTCCAGTAACAGAAAATAAAGCAGGCAGGCTCAGGGCTCACCACAGCTAATTAAATCTGAATCCCTGGGGATCCAACCTGAGCCCAAGTACATCAGTATTTTTAAAAAGCAATCCGCAGCTAGACTGAACATAACTACAGTTCAAAACAAAGCCAGGAGAAAGCTGGGGAGAAGGTGGGGTCACACTATGTGTAGTATTCATTCATTCATTCATTCATCCCTCCCTTCTCCACTGTCTTTCTTTATCCATTCATTCATCTAACAAATTACTTGTACTTCTCTAGAAACTACAGAGCTAGTAGTGAGCAAGCAGAGATGGTCCTAACCCTGGTGGGTCTATGTCTCTTGGGCCACCGTAGCAGTGACTCAAGGGTGTTTATGGGAGTAGCTGGGATGCACAGGAAATTGTTGTATGCACTTTTTCTTTTCTTTTTTCGGTACTGGAGATTGAACTGAGGGCTATCTCTCTCTCTCTGTCTCTGTCTCTTTATTTTACTATGTCTGTCTGTCTCTCTCTGCTTCTCTCTCTTTCCCTCAATTTTTTTTCTTTTCTTTTCTTTTTTCTTTCTTTCTTTTTTTTTTGAGGCTGGGTCTCAGAGCCAGAGATTTAGCGCAGTGATTCTGGCAACTGCCTCAAAAGTGCAACGCTGTGAGGGTAAAAATGAGAATTGACCCATGTCACATACTGGTACAAATTCCCCAATGTTGTGTGTGATTGTGAGCTGTGTATATAATGTACCAATAAAATTTACTGAATAATGCAAAAAAAAAAGTGCAAGGCTGGGCTTGAACTCATGGCAATCCTTCTGCCTCAGTCTTCCAAAGTGCTGGGATTACAGGTGTATACCTCCACTCCTGGGCCCTCTTTCTCTCTTTCCTAGTTGCTTGCTTGCTTGCTTGCTTGCTTGCTTGCTTGCTTGCTTGCTTCCTTCCTTCCTTCCTTCCTTCCTTCCTTCCTTCCTTCCTTCCTTCCTTTCTTTCTTAATTTCTGACAGGATCTTGCTAAATTACTAAATTGCCTGGTCTGTGCTCAAAGTTTAATACCTCCTGCCCTAGCCTCCCAGAGTGCTGAGATTATAGGGATGTGCATACTCATAGAATTTACCATTTTATGTATTTTAATTCATTAATTTACTTATTTATTTTTTCGAGACAGAGTCTCGCTTTGTAGTTCAAGCTGGCCCTGAGCTCACTATGTAGTTTAGGCAAGCTTTGAACTCAGCAATCCTCCTGCCTCTGCCTCCCAAGTGCTGGGTTTACAGGTATGAACCACCACACCCTGCACTGGGGTATGTGGTACTGATTGATGGTGGGTATAAGTCACTACGCCAGTATTGTTGTATGTGGTTACCGGGGATTGAACCAGGGACCTTGAACTTGTTAGGCAGGCACTGGGACCACTGAGCTAAATCTCTGGCCCCATTTTATGCATTTTAAAGCACACAATTCAGTGGCATCTAATACATTCACAATGTTGGGCAACCATCACCATTGTCTAGTTCCAGACTTTTCCACCATCCCAAATGGAAACTCTGTCCTCCTTAACAATCGCTTCCCATGTCCTCTACTCAGCCCCTTGTAACCTCTCCCTCTATTTCCATGGATTTACCTGCCCTGCATATTTCATGTAAGCAGAATTATACAATATGTGGTCTTTTTGTGTCTGGATTCTTTCACTTAGCCTAAGTTTCATCTGTGTATCAGTACTTGATTCCTTTCCATGGCCAAGTATATTCTGCAGTGTAGATACACCCCTTTTTCTTTTCTTTTCTTTTTTTTTTTTTTTGAGACAGGGTCTCACTTTGTAGTTCAGGCTGGCCCTGAGCTCACTGTGTAGCCCAGGCAAGCCTCGAACTCAGCAATCCTCCTGTCTCTGCCTCCCGAGTGCTGGGATTACAGGTGTGAGCCACCACACCTGACAACACCCCTTTTTATTCATCCAATCAACCACAGATGGACATTTGGGTTTTCCCCAACCTTTTACTGCTGAATAGAGCTGCCATGAATTTAAATACAAGTTTCTTTTGTAGTATTAGATTTTAATCCTATTGGGTGCATATATGTTTAAGTCTTATTCTCTTAGAAATTTGTATGATTATTTATTTATTTTGGGTTTTTGAGACAGAATCATGCTATGTAATTAATTTTTTCTTTTTTTGCGGTAGCAGGGGTCAAACTTGGCACTTTGTGCTTGTAAGGCAGGTGCTGGAACCACTGACCTAAATGGCCCTACACTATGTAATTCAGACTAACCTGAAGTCATAGCAATCCTCATAATCAGAGCTGGGTCAGAGGCTGGAGACTGAACCCTCGGCCATCAGGGCCCCTTATGGGGAGTCAGCTTCTTTTTGGCACCCAGGAACCAGGCTGGCAGCCTCCAGGGTTACTGTGCCTCCCTTGACTAGGCTGAAAGGGCAGAACCAGAAGCCCAGGACACTCCCAGCTCTGAGGCCTGGCTCCTTTCTGTCTTCTTCCTCAGGCTCCTCCACCATGACCGAACTGAGCTCTCAAGTCAAAAGGTCTCTCAATATCACCACCCCGGGCGTGCAGATATGGAGGATCGAGGTGAGCCCGGGGAACAAGGCCAGAGAGGGGAGGGAGAGGCTGGAGTGCTCTGGGGCCTGCAGCCACGCCCTGTGGGTTCCCGCAGCACCTGTCACAGGCCCTCCCCTCGTTTCTTGCATCATCCGCACCCTGCTCCACCTCCTCTCCTCTCTTCCCACACCCCTACTTCCTCACTTTCCCCTTTTCTCCATTTCTTCCCCATTTGTCTTTCAATGTCTCCTCCACTTCCTGCCCTCATTCATCTCTTCTGGTCCCTGCTTCTCTTTCCTTTCTCTTTCTTCTGTCTCTGTGGGTTTTCCTCTCTGTCTCCCTTCCCCCTGCTCTTGTTCTCCATCCCCTCCTGGCATGCATCCCCCATCAGCTTCCTCCTCGCCCCTCTTCCTCCTGACCCCTGACCCAACTCTCTCCTCAGGCCATGCAGATGGTGCCCGTTCCCTCCAACACCTTCGGGAGCTTCTTTGACGGTGACTGTTACGTGGTCCTGGCTGTGAGTGGTCGGGCAGGGGTGGGGGCTCAGCAGAGAGCAGAACCCAGTGGTGTTGGAGAGGGAGCCTGAGGCTGGGGTTGTTGGGAGGGACGGCATTCTGGTGTGCCAGGTGCCTAGCCCAGCAGCTCACAGAGGCAGAAGCCTGCTTGGGTAAGAGGTTCCTCCTGCCCGAGGGCCACTGAGCTTGGGCTCCACCCAACTTTGGTGGATTCACAGATTTGAGGGACCTTCTGGGTCCCCCAAAACGCCATCACACCCAAGTCCCTATTTCCAACACCCATAATTATCTTCTTTTTATTTATTTAATTAATTATTATTATATATATTTTTTTGAGACGGGGTCTTGCTTTGCAGTTCAGGCTGGCCCTGAGCTCACTATGTATGTAGCCCAGATGAGCCTCAAACTCAGAAATCCTCCTGCCTCTGCCTCCCGAGTGCTGAGATGACAGGCGTGAGCCAGCACACCTGGCCACATCCCCTTCTTTTTTTTTTTTTTTTTTGAGACAGGGTCTCACTTTGTAGTTCAGGCTGGCCCTCAGCTCACTATGTAGTCCAGGCAAGCCTCGAACACAGCAATCCTCCTGTCTCTGCCTCCCGAGTGCTGGGATTATAGGCATGAGCCACCACTCCTGGCACTGTGGTATGCGGTATTGATTGCTGGTGGGCGTGAGTCTCCACGCCCAGCATTGTATGTGGTTACCGGGATCGAACTCAGCACCTTGTGCTTGTGAGGCAGGCTCCGGAACCACTGAGCTAACCCTCCGGCCCCACATCCCCTTCTTAACTTTACCACACCCTGGCACCCCTTGCACTATGGAGGCATTTAGATTTTTCTTTATATTGACTCCCTCTTAAATACACTTAACATCGTGTGTCCACATCCTTGAGGGGAAAGTAGTGTTGTGTGTCATAAAGTCGCTAGAAAGCATTTCTATCATTTCATGTGTAGTGACCCTCCACATCTATAGGGTATCAGTGGATTTGGCCAATGACAGATTGAAAGTGTTCAGAAATAAACTGTGTCTGTTTTGAGCATTTAGAAACTTTTTTTCTTATTATTGATTTTCCCTAATCAATATAGTATAACAACTTCTCCTTAGAGCGCTTATACTGCATTAATGGCCTAAGTAATATAGAGATGGTTTAAAGTATGAAGGAGGAGCTGGGCACGGAGTTGAATGCCTGTAATCCCAGCACTCTGAAGCCTGAGGTAGAAGGATGAGAGTTCAAAGCTAACATAATAAGGGAGAATGTGTGTAGATTACACATAAATTCTGTGCTCTGGGGGAAACGCTGCTGTAGTCTAATTATTTTCAAAATGAAGGGAGGGAGGCCAGAGAGGAATTTACCTGCCTCCCATTCAGTCAAGGGCAGAGCTAGGCAATGATTCAGGGGCCCTGACCACCAGCCCAGTAGCCTCCCCTGTGCCAGGCTCCCCCTGGGTCTGGCCTCCATGTGTGTGGGAGACAGGAAGGGGGTGGAAGGACTGCAGCGGGACCTCAAGCACACTGGACACCCCCTCTCCCCAGATCCACAAGACTGGCAGCACCTTGTCCTATGACATCCACTACTGGATCGGCCTGGAATCGTCTCAGGATGAGCAGGGTGCGGCTGCCATCTACACCACACAGATGGACGACTTCCTGAAGGGCCGGGCTGTCCAGCACCGCGAGGTCCAGGGCAATGAGAGCGAGACCTTCCGTGGCTACTTCAAGAAGGGCCTTGTGTAGGGAGCGGTGCGCGGCACGGGGAGGGAGGTGGGGACTGAGCTGAGGAGGCAGAGATGCAGGTCCCTGCAGTGGCAAGAAGCCCCTGGGCAGGGGGCGGTGACTGGGCTGGGAAGGGAGCCTGAAGTTGTGAGGGCAGCCAGGGAGACCTGTGGGGCTATTTGCTGTTTTTCTTTGCCTTCCACTCCTCACCCTTGTTTCTGCTGCTGCCCTCTCCTTGGCACTGTCCCTCTGAGCAGGCTGGTGCCGTGAGCTGTCCTCCGGGCCTCTCCTGAAATCCTGTGACTCCAAGTACTGTGGATTTCTATAAATCAGCCCCTATCTGAGTGTCCTAGAGGCTTCCTGCAGGGTGTCATGCCAAGCCTCCTCCCCTCTCCGGTTTAGGGGCAGATTCTTTTCCTCCTTCTCTAAGCCAGACTCACCTTTTCTAGAAAAGTTTGAGATCCCAGGCTCTTGTCCTTCTCCTGGAAACATGGGCTCTGGGGCCAGTTGCTGCTGATCTGTGGGCAGGCTGACCCCTCCCCCTCCCATCTGCCTTGCTCCCCTCTCCCTGCACCGCTGCCCCGCCCCCAACCTGAGCTGCACCTCTCTCTTCTTTTCTTCCACTTCAATCCTCTGCAGGCCTTGGGTGAGAATCTAAGGTACAACTCGAGGAGCCACTCTCTGCCAGGGTTACACGGAGAGGTGGGCCGCAAGCCGGCCTCCTGCGTGCAGGACCCCAGCGCGCCTGCATCTCATGCAGTCCCGCAGCACGTTGGGCTCTTGTGTGGTCTCAAGGGCGCTGGCACCTGGCCCCTCTCCCAGACCTGATCCCTTGGATGGACTCTTCTCTCAGGATCCAGAAAGGAGGTGTGGCCTCCGGCATGAAGCACGTGCAGACCAACTCCAGCAATGTCCAGAGGCTGCTGCATGTCAAGGGCAAGAGGAACGTGGTGGCTGGAGAGGTGTGAAGCCCCCAGAGCACTGCTGGCGGTGCCTGAGTGGGGCTGACGCAGGGAAGGGTGGCGGAAGGCAATGCTGACGGATAGTGTGGGCTCTGGGCCTGCCCTGTCTCCTAGGTGGAGATGTCCTGGAAGAGCTTCAATCGAGGGGATGTTTTCCTTCTGGATCTCGGCAAGCTCATCATCCAGTGGAATGGGCCAGAGAGTAACCGCATGGAGAGGCTCAGGGTAACCCTGCCAGGCATCTCGCTCCTGCAGTCCCAGCATCTGCCCTGTCCCAGGGAAACTCACCAGACTCTGCCACAGCCAGACCAGCCCCTACCGCTGCCCGCAATTGGCTGAGTGTTGGGAACAGACCTGAGTCTCCATGTGCATGGGAGAGGTGTAGTGGAGTCGGTGTGTGTGTATTTGTGGCTGGTCCCCTCAGGTGGGAAGAGTTCTCACAGTGTAGCAGACCCCGGGCCAAGCCTTGGGGACCCAGGGGTACATGACAATGGCAGAACCTGACTGTCTGGCCAGGCCGAAGGAAATTCCTGGGGGTGGGGAACACCCTATAGGAAGCAACAGGGAGAGGAGATGGCCCTAGGGCAGGAAGGAGGTACCTGGCCGGGTCTGGAGAGCATGCACAGGTCTCTCCGGGCAGCTGATGTGGCCAAGTGTCTGTGGAGGAGGCCTGGGTTTTCTGCTCCACGCCCCATACCACTGAAGGTCATCTGACCTCCAAGCAAGATCGCAGCCACCAGGGAGCCTTTGCTCATGCAGGTGCAGACAGCCAGGGGTGCCCAGGCACAGCTCGGCAGGTGGAACCCACAGACTTACCTGAGTGCTGAATGAGGGGTGAAAGGGGAGGAATGAGATCCACTTAAAGCCTTGACCTGGAGAATCAAGGGGTCAGCAGAGTCCTGCTTCCTGGGATAGTGAAGATCTCAGTTCCAGACATCTGTTTTCTGGAAATTTGGAAAAATAAGAAGACGAGCGTAGAAAGCTGGGCTGGGCATGGAAGTGAGGGCATTGGTTGCCTACAAAGGCCCTGGGACCTGAGAGACAGCCTGGAGGGGGCGGGGTGCAGAGGGCGATTAGGATCTGGGATGGGTGAGCCACAGTGTGAGTGTGTGTGTATGGTTGTGAGCACATGAGGGACTGTGCATGTGTTTGTGAGAATTTGTGTGAAACCGCTGTGAGTGTAAACATGCTTGGGCATGTGTGTGAGCATTCGTGAGGCTGTGTGTGCACCATGAGTGTGCAAGTACTCTTTAGGATAAAGAAACTGGGTACGGGGCTAGAGATTTAGCTCTGGTTCCAGCGCCTGCCTCGCAAGATCAAGGTCCTGAGTTCAATCCCTGGTTACCACATACAGTGCTGGGCGAGGTGACTCACGCCCACCAGCAATCAATACCACATACCACAGTGCCGGGTGCGGTGGCTCACGCCTGTAATCCCAGCACTCGAGAGGCAGAGACAGGAGGATTGCTGAGTTCCAGGTTTGCCTGGGCTACATAGTGAGCTCAGGGCCAGCCTGAACTACAAAGCAAGACCCTATTTCGAAAAACAAAAAACAACAAAAAAAGAAACTGGGTACAGTACTATGAACCTCAAGGTTCAGCACTTATACAAAACAATGTCAAAACAACAGCCCTGGCAAGTCCCTCAGACCCCTGCTTTCCTCCGGCTTTCCTCATACACCCCTTCAAAGCCTGCCCCCAGCTCTTAGGGCTGCTGTGGGCTGCTGTGGGTCATCTGTGGCCTCTCTGCAGGGCATGACCCTGGCGAAGGAGATCCGAGACCAGGAGCGAGGCGGGCGCACCTATGTGGGAGTGGTGGAGGGGGAGAGTGAAGCAGACAGCCCGCAGCTCATGGAGGTGATGAATTACGTGCTTGGTACGCGCAGGGAGCTGAAGGCAGCCATCCCCGACACTGCAGTGGAGCCTGCACTCAAGGCCGCCCTCAAGTTGTACCAGTAAGTACTGCCTGGGCTCTTCCTGGGTGCTGCGGACATCCAGGGTGGGCAGGGTGCCCTGGCTGAGGGGCTTGGGCCCTCTGACTATGTCTCGCTTTGTCCCGCAGTGTGTCTGACTCAGAGGGAAAGATGGTGGTTAGGGAAGTCGCCACACGGCCACTCACACAAGACCTGCTCAGCCATGAGGTGAGAAGGCTGGAGGATGCCTGGCCTCCAGCAGCTTGGTCCGCCTCGCCACTAGCGAGAACTTAAGGGTCTGGGGAGGGCATGGGGGTGAAGCTGGCTGAGCCCCATGTCCCCAGCACCATGTAGCTCTCAGCTGGATTTTCTTCCCCAACTCTAGGACTGTTACATCCTGGACCAGGGTGGCCAGAAGATCTTCGTGTGGAGAGGGAAGAATGCCAATGCACAAGAGAGGAAGGAAGCCATGAATCAGGCCTTGGTAGGGACAGGGTTGAGGAGCTGACAGGAGTGGGAGGCCAATGGCTTCAGGCCAGAAAAGGTTCTGGAAGGACAGGACTGGGTGGGGGAAATTGGTCCCATTGGGTTTGCCAGACAGGCACCAGAACCACTGGGCTAAGGTCTAGGCTCTTAGGGGTGTCGCCATTTTGAGGAGTTCTTTGCATATGAGAAAGCCAGTCACAAGGCATCCTGGGGCCTCCTCAGGATCTGAGCTGTCACTTCCCCATCCTCAAGGTTGGTTTAGAAAAGGAACAGGGAGAGACTGAGGGAGGCAGGAGGATTGTATGTTCAGGCCCAGCCTGGGAAATTCAGTGACTTGAAACCATGTCTCTAAATAAAAAATGAAAATAAAAGAAGGGCTGCAGGTATAGCTCAGGGCAAAGTCACTGGGTTTAATTCCCAATACTTCAAAAGGGGAATTGGGTCAGCTCAAGGCCACGACCAAGTTAGGGTCTGTGGTGATTGTTGGAGCAGGAGTTAGTGACCCAACGGGCTTGGGGTCAGTGTTTGGGTTGGTCAGTGTTTGGTGGGGTGCAGACCCCAAGGGACATGGATAAACTCAAGAGTGTCACACAGAGGGAGTTGCAGGTTGTAAGGGACTGAGCATTAGGGTTAGAGTGGAGGTGAGGTCGAACTAGGGGTCAGATTTGGTTTTTCCATTGGAATCAGAGTTAGGTTTGGGGTCAATATAGTGGTGTCTTAATTCTTTTCATGATTCTGGCCACAAATTGAGTTGGATGAGAACTGAATCAAATCTCCCCTTAAGGTCAACATTGAACCTAACCATTGAATTTGTGACCAGAATCACGGGAGGAATTAAACTTGTTAACAGAGGTACCACTGTATTAGGCTTAGGGTTAAGGTCAGAGGAGGCTTCAGGTGGCTTGATCTTGAGGTTGGGATTTCAGTAAAATTAGGTTTGGGGTTAGCATTGGAATTGGACCAGGGATCAGTTTGATAGTGGATCTGACTGGAGTTAGAGCCAGGCTTTGACTTGCAGTGGTACTGAGGGTTGGGGAAGAACATGACCTCTAGCCACCCCTCCCCCTCCCCAGAATTTCATCAAAGCCAAGCAGTACCCGGCCAGCACGCAGGTGGAGGTGCAGAACGATGGGGCGGAGTCAGCCATCTTCCAGCAGCTATTCCAGAAGTGGACAGTGCCCAACAGGACCTCAGGCCTGGGCAAAACCCACACTGTGGGCTCTGTGGGTGAGCGCTGGCCTGGGGCGGTGAGGGAGTCCAGTAGAGCAATTACCTGTCTCCCACCTTCTGCCCTGAAGGGTCGCTGGCTTCCCTGGGCACTTTTCCTGCCTCAAGGTTCTTCCTGGAGGCGGGTGTGGACCCCAGCGGATGCGCATAAACTCTAGGTATCACACAGAAGGGGCTAAGAGGCTTTCGTTTGCAATAGGCTTGGGCCTCCCTGGGAGCCACACAGCTCCTGTAGACCATGATTTGCTGAGGCCGAAGTCAGGGCCGGACCCTGGGGGAGGCTGAAGGTACAGCACAGCCCCTGTCACAGGAGAGCTCCCTGTTGAGCTGGGAGAGAAGGTCAACACTTGACATCTGAATGCTGCAGGGGTCAGGAGTGGTGATCACCAGAGCTAAAGGCTGCTCTTGTTCCTTTTTGCTCCCCTTGGCTTCTGTGGGAGGCTTTGATGAAGTAGATCTGTTACAGTCATGGAGATGTGATACTGTGCTATAGCTCTGCTGTTCTCTATCTTTGCAACTTCGGGTGAGCTACTCAATCTCTTCTAGCCTCGGTTTCCTCATCTGTAAAATGGGTCTCACAATTTGTAGTTGCCACCCAGGGCTAGTATGAAAGAGAACTCTGCTGGTGACAGCTGGTGTCATGATTCCCCCCACTCTAGCCAAAGTGGAGCAGGTGAAGTTTGATGCCACGTCCATGCACATGCAGCCGCAACTGGCTGCCCAGCAGAACATGGTGGATGACGGGAGTGGAGAGGTGCAGGTGCGTGCACGATGGGCCCGTGCTGGGTGGAGAAAGGGTGGCAGAGGCCAGCCTGGACCCCACACTGACCCCATACTGGCCCCAGGTGTGGCGCATTGAGGACCTGGAGCTGGTGCCTGTGGATTCCAAGTGGGTGGGCCACTTCTACGGAGGCGACTGCTACCTGCTGCTGTACACCTACCTCATTGGCGAGAAGCAGCACTACCTGCTGTACATCTGGCAGGTGAGGCGCCATCTCTTCCCACACAATCCTGGCCGGCTCTGCCCATCACCACTGTCCCTTCTGTTCTCTTGCTCTCCCTAAGGGTCCTGACTCCAGCTGGGAGGGAGCAGGGGGACGCTTGGGCACTGGGGGTGAGTGGTGTGGTCTTTCCCAGAGGAAGGAGCAGTAAGAAGAGCAGGGCGCAGGTTAAGGCTGGGGTCGGGGTTGGTCAGGGCTGGGCAGAGGCTGGGGTCAAAACCGAGGTCGAAGTCTGGTTGGGCTTGGAGCTGTTGGGGAGGCCTCTTGGTCTGGGGCCAGGTCAGATTTGGGGCCACAGTGTCGCTGAGGTCAGCTCCACCCATCCCTTCCTTCCTGCTCATCCCCAGGGCAGCCAGGCCAGCCAGGATGAAATTGCGGCCTCGGCCTATCAAGCTGTTATCTTGGACCAGAAGTACAACGATGAACCAGTCCAGATCCGCGTCCCCATGGGCAAAGAGCCGCCCCACCTCATGTCCATCTTCAAGGGACGCATGGTGGTCTACCAGGTGCGGCTGCTGGGCTGGGGCGGGTAGGTGTGTAGGGGGTTCAGGGTGAAGCCCCTCCTCACAGGACAGGACCCTTCAAGGCTCTATCACTTGTGTGGAACTGGTAACAAAAACAACCACTTAGTTTAGAAATACGCATAATGGGCTGCAAGTGGTGGTACAGGACTGTACTCCCAGATCTGGAAGGCCAAGGAAGGAGGGTGACCAGGTCGAACTCAGCCTGAGCAACTTAGTGAGACTGTCTTAAACATTTTTTTAAAACCTTTTTTTTTTTTCTTTTTTTTTTGAGACAGGGTCTCCCTTTGTAGTTCAGGCTGGCCCTCAGCTCACTATGTAGCCCAGGCAAGCCTCAAACTCAGCAATCCTCCTGTCTTTGCCTCCCGAGTGCTGGGATGACAGGCATGAGCCACCACACCCAGCACTGTGGTATGTGGTATTGATTGCTGGTGGGTGTGAGTCACCACGCCCAGCACTGTATGTGGTTACCGGGATCAAACTCAGGATTTTGTGCTTGTGAGGCAGGCACCAGAACCACTGAGCTAAATCTTCAGCTCCTAAAACTTATTTTTTTGATTAACTTTTTTTTTTTTTTTTGAGACAGGGTCTCACTTTGTAGTTCAGGCTGGCTCTGAGCTCACTATATAGCCCAGGCAAGCCTCGAATTCAGCAATCCTCCTGCCTCTGCCTCCCAAGTGCTGGGATTACAGGCGTGAGCCACCACACCCGGGTTTTGATTAACTTTTGAGACAGAGTCTTGCTGTGTAGTTTAGGTTGGCCTTGCACTCACTATATAGCACAGGCTGGCCTTGACCTTGTGGTGGTCCTTGCCTCAGCCTTTTGAGTGTTGAGGATTATAGGCATGTGCCCCCATGCCCAGCTTTTAAAAATTAATTTTAAAGAGCTAAGAATTAAGCTCAGTGAAAAGGTCCTTGGCTCCATCTCTAGTACTGAAAAGAAAAAGAGATAAAAGGAGAAGAAAGAAAAAAGAAAAGAAAAATCCATAATGAGCCCTCACCATGGGCAAGTACTGTTTGCCTTCCACGCTCCAACTCCTTGAATCCTCTGCATGAAAAAGGTTATGCTAGGTTTGCCAAAATGATGCACCTGTCCAAACTGTGCTGGTGCCTCCAGCAAGATGAAATAGATACTTCGCGCAGCTGTTGAAGTAGTCTGATTGTTGAGCACATTCTAAGTACACAGTGCTTTGTAATACACCAGGTGAGAACAGGAATGGCAGGCCCCTACCTGGTCTCACTGGTCCCTACCTGGCAGAGGACAGTCATGTGGTTGTGTTCAAAGGGGAGCAGGGTCGCAGTGGTCTGGGACTGGACACAGAGTTCAAGGTGGGACGGGGGTTTGCAGGGGGCCTGTATACCTGGTGCAGAGTGAAAGAGCATAACAGGGGTCAGATGAGGGCTTGCAATGTAGGGGGCCCGCCCCCTGCAGGGAGCAGACCTTCAGGGACAGGGAGAAGCCTGGCTAAAGGGCCCCCAGGGTGTGGATACAGAGTGAGTTGGCAAAGCAGCTGTCGTCTTGATCACATGGGGTCCTCACAGGCCCTGCAGAGGAGCCAGTTTTAGTCTCTAAGCAGCGGGGAGCACTGAGAGTCTCTGGCCAGAGAAGTGCCACGATTTAAGCAGCTTTGGAGAGATTAGTCTGGCCGTGGTGTGCCAGAGGAGGTGGAGGCGTGCACCTGCGTTTCTCTGGCTCTCTCTGTGCCTCTCTAGTCCCCATTGCCGTGTTTACTAAGTCGCTGCTGCCCCTCTCTTCCTGCCCTGTCCCCGCACCTGCAGGGAGGCACCTCCCGAGCGAACAACTCGGAGCCTGGGCCCTCCACACGCCTGTTCCAGGTCCGGGGA
This sequence comes from Thryonomys swinderianus, assembly GCA_004025085.1. Lineage (NCBI taxonomy): Eukaryota > Metazoa > Chordata > Mammalia > Rodentia > Thryonomyidae > Thryonomys > Thryonomys swinderianus. The sequence continues at coordinate 18,669 of PVIC010024574.1, forward strand.
ACCAGCACCAACAACACCAAGGCCTTTGAGGTCCCAGCCCGGGCCACCTCCCTCAACTCCAATGATGTTTTTGTCCTCAAGACCCCATCCTGCTGCTACCTGTGGTGTGGGAAGGTGTGTGCGGGACCCAGAGCATAGGCCTCAGCCACAAGAGCAGATGGGGTCGAGGCAGGAGTCCTGACCCAGCAGGTCACTCTTGCTGGGTCCCCAGGCGCCTCGTAGCTGTCTCCTTCTCTGCCACCTCTGATCGTCCCTGGAGCCTCTGCCTCTGTCAGAACCTGTCTCCTGTTCTTTTCGTCATGGGCCCCCGGAAGTCTGTGTCCTGGGCTCTCAGCCCGCACCTGCCGCTGTCTCTCCTGTGGTCTCTGTAGCGGAGACCTCCAGCCTGTTGCGACTCCTCTTTTACCTCTGCAGATTCCCTGTCTCTTCTGCTGTTTCCAGGAGTGTCAGGAGCAGAAGAGGGAATGGAGGGCTGTCCCACATGGGCTGTGTACTTGGCCCTGACTGGCGAGAGCTCTCTCAGACCCCAGAGCCGTGGGCAGAAGGCTGGGGAGGGGTGGGACCAGAGACATGTCTCCCAGCACAGCTCACCCCTCTCTGCCCAGGGCTGTAGCGGGGACGAGCGGGAGATGGCCAAGATGGTTGCTGACACTATCTCCCGGACAGAGAAGCAAGTGGTGGTAGAGGGGCAGGAGCCTGCCAACTTCTGGATGGCGCTGGGCGGGAAGGCCCCCTATGCCAACACCAAGAGGTAACTGTGGGTTGCTGCCCTGGCACTGTGAGGTCTGTGAATGTCCACACCTAGTCCCCAGAGCCTGTAGCAGGAAGGGATCGAGGAGTTGGGGGACCAGGGTTCCAGGGCGATGGGAAGGACAGAGGGCAGCCAAGGGCATCTGTGGGTCATGCTGCTATGACCACACTGCTCACCAAAGGATGCCTGGAGCCCGAAGTTGAGGTAGCTTCCTTGGCAAAGTGCATCCTAGTATAGGAGGCAGCAGGGATGACTATTTGACCTGGGATACTGAGAATCAGCCACACATCTCTTTCAAGTGGGTTTTGGGGACAGTAGCTCAGTGGTAGAGAGCTTGCTTAGTCTGTGCAAGAGCCTGAGCTCATCCTCAGAACCAACCAACCAACCAACCAACCAACCAACCAACCAACCAACAGAAAAACAAAAAGCAAGTGTTTTGTCTAGAAAATGTCTGTGATCCATGGCAGGAGAAGTAAAGGGAAGATAGCAGAGAACTTCCTTCCAGAGCTGCAAAATGCAAGTTCAGAGAAAGTGTGGGTTTCTCCCTCAGAGCCCTCAGGACAGAAGGGGACCATTTGGTCTGACATAAGCGGGGCCATCTGCTGAGGGATGGGTTTTCCTGTCTGAGTGCCTCAGAGTCCTTGTCTTGAGCCCTGTTTCCCCGGCTCCTCCTGCCACCTCGGTCTTCCCTCCACCCTGCAGACTGCAGGAGGAAAACATGGTCATCTCCCCTCGGCTCTTTGAGTGCTCCAACCAGACTGGGCACTTTCTAGCCACAGAGATCCCCGACTTCAATCAGGATGACTTGGAGGAGGACGATGTGTTCCTGCTGGACGTGTGGGACCAGGTAGGACCAAGGCCTGGGGACTGCGCTTCCCATCACTAGATGCCCAGGGCCGAAAAGCCCCAGAGGCTGCAGGCTTCACTGAGCATCAGTGTTTTCTTGGAACAGAATTACGAACAGCAAAAACTGACATGAAACAGGGAGGGGGCGTGTTTTGCCCAGAGGGGCTGCAGGGCCAAGGGTGGTGCCAAGATCATTTGACTGGGCAGCGGCAGGGTCAAGGGTCTACTAGTGGACATCTGGGGTAAACCGAGGCAGAGCTCTGTGGGCCAGGGAGGAGAGGAAGGCCTGACTGCTGGGACTTTCCACAGATCTTCTTCTGGATAGGCAAGAATTCCAATGAGCAGGAGAAGAAGGCTGTGGCCACCACCGTGCAGGAGTACCTCAAGACCCACCCCAGCGGCCGCGACCTCAACACCCCCATCGTCGTAGTGAAGCAAGGACACGAGCCCCCCACCTTCACAGGCTGGTTCCTGGCTTGGGATCCCTTCAAGTGGAGTGTGAGTGGCCCGGTCCAGCCTGGTCCCCAGAGCTCACCACATCCACCACAAGGCAGCCACTTCAAGCAGAGCTGTGAGGGCGGGTAAACTCCCGCAGCCTTTTGGTTCCTTTGGGATATATGACCTGCTTATTTGTAAAAGGGTTACATAGAGTTTAGAGTAAAAAGCAGGGGTGCTGGGAGACTAGTAAGCTCCCTAGTGAGGGAGAGGGAAGGGAGTCTATTAAAAAAGAAAAAGTTGGGCCAGAGATTTAGCTCAGGGGTGCCGGCACTCGTCCAGCAAGCACAAGGTCCCTGGTTCAATCCCCGGTAACCACATACAACAATACTGGGCATAGTGACTCACGCCCACTGGCAATCAGTACTGCATACCACAATACCAGGTGGTGGCTCACACCTGTAATCCCAGCACTCGGGAGGCAGAGGCAGGAGGATTGCTGAGTTCTAGGCTTGCCTGGGCTACACAGGATTGAGAGTTCAACCCAAGTTGGGCAATTTGGTGAATTAGTAAGATATTGTCTCAAAATTAAAAATAGAAAAGGGCTTAAAATATAGTTCACTGTGTAGATAGCAGGTTCAATTCTCTAAAACTAAAACAAAAAAATGAAGGCTAACTACAGTGCCTGGTTTGCATGCTATATTTAGAGCCAAGGTGCTATATATTATAGGCAACATCATATATATTACAGGTAAAAGCCACATTTTAAATTAATCAGAATTCATTTGGGCACAGTGTACTATAATCCAAGCATTCTAGAGCCAGAGGCAAGAGGATGGAGATGTTCAGTCCAGCCAGGGCAGGATAGTAAGTCTGAGGCCAACCTGGACTACAAGGTGAGACTCTCTCTAAAGAAATTAAAAAAAATATATATATATATAAAAATTAGAATTCTTCAACAGTCACTTCCTTTGTTACACTTTTTTTTTCAAGTATTGAGCTATATCTGTTGGCTTTATTACTTTTTATTTTGAGACTGTCTTGCTAAGTCGTTAAATTGCCCAGGCTGATCCTGAACTTGTATGATCCTCCAGTCTCAGCTTCTTAGACTGCTGCTAGTCACAAGTTAAGTGCTCAATAGCCCCATGTGGCTAGTGGCTACCATGTTGGAAAATGTACAGAACATTCCAGTCACCACAGAAACTTCTCCAAGGCAGTGCTGACAGGAAACGTGTTGTTTCTAAAAGACAGATAAAACCGGATGTGGTGGCAAACTCCTGTCCTCCCAGCACTCTGGGTGGCAACAGTGGCTCCCTGATGTCATGCTGAATGGAGGAGGGAATAAATTGGAGGAGGAGCTAGTGCACACTCAGGGTGGTGGAAAGGCTGCCTGGTGTGGAGCTCCCAGAAGCTCTGGCACAAGGATTTGCTGCCTTGCAGTTTGCTGGCATCCTTCATTATGATAAAACTCGGCCCATCAGCTGGGAAGTCTTTGAACACACACATAACGAGCTCTCTGTGTCTCTAAACTCACCTACCATGTAATTAGAGCACCCAGGGCCACCAGGCCAAGTCCCCCTCACCGGGGGCTTCCCCCTTCCTTCCTCCTGATGTGGTTTACTTTGCTGGGTGCCAGGCCCTGGAGGTGGGCTGTGAGGGGGCCTGTTCTGCTCCCTGCCCTCCTCTGTGCACCCCAGAACCCCTGAGCCTGCACAAAGTGCCAGGATTCTCAGTCTGCCTGTGGCTGCTTGCCTGGGCCTCTGCGGGATGAAAGGGTCTTATTTTTCTCCACCCTACAAAGGCAGGCAGAGCCAAGTCAGATTCTCAGCCATCCCCACGCCTAACCTTTTCAGAGGCCTCCAGCTCAGCCTGAGATTACTCTTATTGCCACCAGTAGCAGGACTCAGGCCCTTCAATTCTTTTTTTTTTTTTCTTTTCTTTTTTCTTTTTAGACAGGGTCTCGCTTTGTAGTTCAGGCTGGCCCTCAGCTCACTATGCAGCCCAGGCAAGCCTCCAACTCAGCAATCCTCCTGCCTCTGCCTCCCCAAGTGCTGTGATTACAGGTGTGAGCCACCACGCCCGGCACTGTGGTATGTGGTATTGATGGCTGGTGGGCGTGAGTCACCACGCCCAGCATTCTATGTGGTTATCGGGATCGAACTCAGGACCTTGAGCTTGCGAGGCAGGTGCCGGAACCACGGAACTAAATCTCTGGCCCCCACTTCAATTCTTGAAACAAAATGGCCTTCTGTCTCCTCTGCTGAGGTCCGGGTCTGATCTGTTATTTCCTTTATACTCAGAATAACAAATCCTATGAGGACCTGAAGATGGAGCTTGGAAACTCTGAAGACTGGGGCCAGATCACTTCTGTGAGTACAGAACAGGGTGGCTGGGCCCACGTGGTGGGGGACAGTCAGAGCCAGAATGTTCCTCAGAAGACACCAGTGTCCTGTGCTTCCTTTCTGTCTCCTCCCGCTTCTCACAGAAGTTCTTGCTATTTAACTCCAACACCTTTGGCTGTTTCGTCTCTCCATTTCCTAGTGAAATGATTTCCTATTATTTTTTTCCCCTATTGGGGAACTTAGGCTTTCATGTATGAGAGGCAAGTGCTGTAACCACTGAGCTACACCCCAGCCTATTCCTGATTTTTATCATGCAGAGGTATCTGGATACTGGGCAGCATATTAAAATGAAGATTTTGGGCTGGAGATTTAGCTCAGTGGTTCTGCCACCTGCCTAGCAAGCTCAAGGTCCCTGGTTCAATCCCAAGAAACTACATACAACAATACCAGGAATGGTGACTCAGGCCCACCAGCAATCAGTACCACACACCACAGTGCAGGGAGTGGTGGCTCATACTTGTAATCTCAGCACCCGGAAGGCAGAGGCAAGAGGATTACTGAGTTCCAGGCTTGCCTAGGCTATCATAGTGAGCTCAGGGCCAGCCTGAACTACAAAGCGAGACCCAGTCTCAAAAAAAAAAAAAAAAAAAAAAGCAGAATTCGAGACTCCCAAATATCCTGGTTCATACAGTTTGGCTCAGCATACAGGAATTTGTGTATTTTTAGATAAAAAGCCCAGGAACTCAGTGACTTAGCAAGATCCTGTCTTAAAATAATAAGAAAAAGCCGGGCGTGGTGGCTCATGCCTGTAATCCCAGCACTCGGGAGGCAGAGACAGGCGGATTGCTGAGTTCGAGGCTTGCCTGGGCTACATAGTGAGCTCAGAGCCAGCCTGAACTACAAAGCGAGACCCTGTCTCAAAAAAAAAAATAATAATAATAATAAGAAGAAGAAGAAGAAAAAGCTGGGCTGGAGATTTAGCTCAGTGGTTCTGGAGCCTGCCTCGCAAGCCCAAGGCCCTGAGTTCGGTAACCACATACAATGCTGGGTGTGGTGACTCACGCCCACCAGCCATCAATACCACATACCACAGTGCCAGGCGTGGTGGCTCACGCCTGTAATCTCAGCACTCGGGAGGCAGAGACAGGGGATTGCTGAGTTTGAGGCTTGTCTGGGCTCCATAGTGAGCTCACAGCCAGCCTGAACTACAAAGTGAGACCCTGTCTCAAAAAAAAAAGAGGACTGGGGGCTGGGTGTTGTGGCTCATGCCTGTAATCCCAGCACTCAGGAGGCGGATTGTCATGAGTTCTAGGCCAGCCTGAGCTACATAGTGAGTTCAGGGTCAGCCTGAACTACAGAGTGAGACCCTGTCTCAAAAAACTAAAAAAAAAAAAAAGAAAAAGGACTGGTCATGTAGGTCAGTCTGAAGGCCCTGGATTCGATCCCCACTACCACCTAAGGATTGCATTTTGAGAGCTAGTGATCTCTCTCCACATCCTTGCTCTTGGGAGTCCCGTCTCCAAGCAGAACATCCACACCTCCTCTGATTTTTCCATTAGTTAACAGAAGTGTAATGAGCTCATAGGTCTGGGTATGGGAATATGAAATGAAAGTTTTTCCTTTTAGAAGTTCATGGGCTTACAGGGGAGACAAGACAGAGGCAACACTACAGAACTGCATGGAGGCCTGAAGACAATTTCCTGGGCACACAGGACAGTCTACAGTCACAGCTCCTGTGACCAGAGTCTGAGAAGCCCAGCGTGCTTACCAGGTCTCTCTGGTGGACTAATAATGCAGACTAGAGAGGACAGATAAATCAAGGGTAACTGCAATTTATGGATGACAGTATCACAGATAAGAGAGAGGGTCATAAATACTCAGGGTAGATCTCAAACTCTGGAGGAAGCCTTGGAGAAGTTAATAAGTCAGTGGATAAAATAGTCTTCCTGTCCCTAGTGGCACTTTGGTCAGGTACAAACCACTAAGCTGGTAGTAGCAGGGTCCAATCCAGGCGATGTGCTCTCTGTGTGTGTGTGTGTGTGTGTGTGTGTGTGTGTGTGTGCGCGCGCACGCGCATGCGTGTATGTGGGCGCACGTGTAGTGTGGCAGGGTGGGCCAGGCGATGGAGGTCTTCCTGAAGGTTGTACCCTAACTAGTGGCTTTCTTTCCTTCCCTAGGAGATCACAGACCCCAAAGTGGAAGTATTCACCGCCAACACCAACCTTACTCCTGGGTCTCTGCCCATCTTCCCCCTGGAGCAGCTGGTAAACAAACCGGTGGAGGAGCTCCCAGAGGGCGTGGACCCCAGCAGGAAGGAGGTAGGTAGGGCCCTCCCGACAGTCCTGAAGATCTGGCCTGTTTATTTGTTGGACAACCTAAATGACTCCTGCAGAGAACTGGGTACCAAGGACACCCTGGTGAACCAGAGTGTCCCACTTTCCTGCCAGCTTATACCCCTGGGTGACAGAGATCAAAGAGGCCCTATGGGCCAAGGGAATTATTACAAAAAGGACCCTGATTTAGTGAGAAATCTTCTGAAGTATGAATAGGATTGACTTTTTTTTAAATTTTTTTTTTTGAGACAGGGTCTCGCTTTGTAGTTCAGGCTGGCCCTGAGCTCACTATGTAGCCCAGGCAAGCCTTGAACTCAGCAATCCTCCTGCCTCTGCCACCCGAGTGCTGGGATTACAGGCGTGAGCCACCACGCCCGGCACTGTGGTATGTGGTATTGATTGCTGGGGGGCGTCAGTCATCACGCCCAGCATTGTATGTGGTTACTCTGGATTGAACTCAGGACCTTGAGCTTGTGAGGCAGGTGCTGGAACCACTGAGCTAAATTTCCGGCCTTTTTTTTTTTTTTTTTTTTT
>PVIC010024575.1:0-25823 GCA_004025085.1 Thryonomys swinderianus
TGAGCCACCACGCCCGGCTCTGTGGTATGTGGTATTGATTGCTGGTGGGCATGAGTCTTCAAACCCAGCATTGTATGTGGTTACCGGGGATCGAACTCAGGACCTTGTGCTTGCGAGGCAGGTGCTGGAACCACTGAGCTAACCCTCTGGCCCCCTCAAGCCATTCTTGATAGCCAATCTCTTCTAGAGTAGTTTAGGTTATTTTTCTATATATTTTCAGTGATTCTTTTTTTTCAGTATTGTTATCCTAATTAAAGGAATAAAATGATTACTGATTTCTAATTTTTAACGATTTAGAATGTCTCAAGATAGGTTAAATACTAATAAGGTGATAAGCAGGGTTTAATATTTCTCTGTGTGACTCACTTTAAGTTCTTCGATTCTTGATGATTCTATGAACATCAGCTGTGACTGCAGTATGGGTAAATGTTATCTCAGGTTTCTAGTTAATAGCCTCAGAGTCATGCCCTCCAGGCCCATTCTCTTGTTTTTATCGATGAAGAGTCTGGGCAGCCCAGGGGCAAGTGACTGTCCATCCCGAGTCCTAGTCCTAAAATGACTAGAGGGGTTGGAACAGAACTATGCTCAATTATTTAACGAAGTGCTTTTCTTTTCCCACCTTGTTTAGCCAGTAAAATCAGTCAAGATGAATGTTTTGGGCACTGACCTTTAAGAGCCCCTGAGAATAGATCAGTGCAAGGATGACAAGAAACTCTCATAAAATTCTCCATCTGGGAAATGAAATGCATTTCAGGAACATCATAATATGGAAGAGTAAGAGAGATGTATCTCTGTTTGCTTTGCCTTTTCCTACAAATGACAAATAGCACCTGAAGAGTCTCGTCTTGTTGGTACTTGCCCTAATCTGCAGAAAAGCCAGCTCAGTTTTTCAGTATCATTGTGATGTGTGTTCACAAACCTTCATTCTCAGATGTAGTATTAGTGAAGATTTTTGTGGGCTTGGTCTGGAGTTCACATGTGCAATTTAACCTACTAGGCCTCCTTTTGGGTTATTTTAAACAGCAGCTTCATGAGTCTTTGTGTCCTGATAAATAGGTATCTATCATCTTTTATGCTTAAAATGTTAGTATACTCTTATAGATACAAAAACACACTCTTAAGAAATATCAAGGGAATATAGATTCTTCATTTATCTTTTTACTATTTTATGAGTAACATTTTCTAATAAAGCTTACTAGTTACAAACATCCATGGAAATTATAAATTGTTGTCATTTGTGAAAATGGCTAAATGTATGTCTAGTTATGATGGTGCTTCATAATTCTTTATTATATTTTTCTGTTTCTGATTGGGAAAATGTTTTTTTTTTTTTTTTTTTTTTTTTGAGACAGGGTCTCGCTTTGTAGTTCAGGCTGGCCCTGAGCTCACTATGTAGCACAGGTAAACCTGGAACTCAGCAATCCTCCTGCCTCTGCCTCCTGAGTGTTGGGGTTACAGGCATGAGCCACCACGCCCGGCACTGTGGTATGTGGTATTGATGGCTGGTGGGCGTGAGTCACCACGCCCAGCATTGTATGTGGTTACCGGGATTGAACTCAGGGCCTTGCGCTTGCAAGGCAGACACTGGAACCACTGAGCTAAATCTCCGGCCCGGGAAAATGTTCTTTTAAATAACCTTCATATTCATTAACATACATTTCTTAATAATGTATCCTTTGACAGAATAGATGAACAAGGTTAAATATTTTAAGAAGAGTTTACTAATTCATTCCAGTCTGGGGAAGATTGATCTGAAAGGTTTGAATTATAAAAGAGTTGAGAGAGAAAAATGGTGCTGATATATTCAGCACAACCAGAAGAATGTAGGACTGGAGATTTAGAAAATACTTAAGGAAACAAAGTAATGTAAATTTCATCCTATATTATTTATATATGACTGGTACTAAATTCCTTTCTTAAAACTAACATAACAATTGGACAGTCTCAAAGAAAACCTCTATTCACACTTCATGAAGACTATTTTTACTCCTTATTTCTCTGCAAACTTGTCCCTGTAGAGCACATAAAGGTAAAGTAAGGCAATATAGGCTATTTCCACATTTCTGTATGCACCAGTCAAAAAGCATTCAGAAGCCTCAATTTGATGAATAATTGTTCAGCAAGTGACTCTTACTTTCTTCTTTCAATTTAACATAATAGGTGAAGTCAGAAGAAGTCTTTGATGAGTGGGTAACCAAACTCCGTCACCACAGAATGTATCGTCAGAATGAAATCGCCATGTTTCCACGGGAAGTGAATCACTTTTATCCAGGGTCTACCATCACAGATTCTGCCCCTGGGGCATTTGACTCCATTTCCAGTAGGAAGGTAATGAGCATTTACCAATAATTAATCTAAAAGAAGGGGCACCTTTGCGAGAAGAGAGGCCCATGTTGAGAGCTAATCTGACGCCAGGTGTGTGGGGAGGAACTAGGGAGTTGGGCTGAGGTTTAATTTGTCCTGCCCACTGATTGGAACTGGGACCAGATGAGCATCTGTTAACAGTGGCACAGAGAATGAGGGAGAACATGAAAAGAGCAGCTGAATATCTCTAAATGCTCTGGGTCTCTCTTGCCTAGTTTGACTTCTACCTGGCTATAAAATGTAATAGGTATATGTATGCCCCACAGGATTGTAGAATTCTTCTAAATGTTTATATCATTTGACAGGAAAAGAAATAAGAACTGTTACCTGAGGTCTTATAGAGTGGTATAACCTGGGGTGACAGCTAGAGTGTCAGGGTCTCCCTGTGGGTGCTTTGCTAGAAGCTTCTTCCCACTACAGGCAGAAGGCATCCATTAGCAACTAACCTGCCATATTATCCTTTACCCCAAATTGTTCTTGCTGCTCTCTGTTTTCATTTATAATATGATCTCATTCTCTGTGGAACAGCGTAGCAGTATATCAAAGCAGAGTTCATTTCAAACTGGAAGCAATTTATCATTTTCTTGTGGTGGTGAGGCACGAGTTCCAATATGGCTACAGTCTTCGGAGGACATGGAAAAATGTTCAAAAGGTAAAGTAACTTGAAACCTCTGCTTCTTTCTGACATGGGTCTGAAATGAACTCGTTTGTTTGCATCTGTCCCTTAGCTGAATTTGGTCCTTCTCTTCACTCTCTACATTTTCTCATGTTTTGCTAATTAAGGTCACACTCATTACCAACAAAAGACATTTTCATTGCAGAGTTTTATGTCTTTGCCTGGGTGTGTCTGCAGAAAGGCTTCTTTTTCTAGGATTTATGTACCTGGTTTCTGTCCGGGCCCATAAATCAGTCTCTAGGGATGGGGACTGAACAGCTCCATCTTTTTTTAAGCACAGAAGATGATTCTGATGTGCATCCTGGATTGAGACTATATTTTAGAGGTGAGTGGGTGACCAAATGGAGAGCACCCCCTAGGTGTGTGTTTCCTACATTGGCTGCATGTCCTAATCACCAGGAGAACCTTTAAAGTACAGGTGTCCCAGGCCAGGGCTCTTTCCCAGACATTCTCTTTAAATTAGTCTGAAGAGGGCCCCTGGCAGCATTGACAGTCCATAGTTCCCCAGGTGATTTTGCTAAGGAGCCAGGGTTAAGCACTCAGCCACAGTGAAGCTCAGCCTTCATAGCCTTAATTAGCTAAAGCTCATCCGGGAACTAAAAGAAAGCTCATCAGTGCAACTGAGAGTGTCTGGGGTAGAGTGCAAGCATTTATAGCTTTTAAAAATTCTCTAGCTGATTTTAAAATATAGCCATGTTTGAGAGCCACTGTTAGGGAACAATACAAAGTGATGATCTTGAGAACTGCTCTCATCTTGTTGAATGCAGGGAACCAGGGAGTTAGCTCAGGGGCACCCCTGCCTTCATTGCAAGTGGATGGTCATGAGTTCAGTCCCCTTCAAAAAACAACAACAAAAAAACAGCAACAAAAAAAACATCATGTTGAATGCAAATACTTTCCACTAGGGCTCTGTAGCCTTTGCTTTTCCAGTAGATATATTCATGAGTTTCACAGATTGACACTTTGGTGAAGTGGCCCCTGAAATACTGTATCTGCACCACAGCCTCGGTCCTGCCTAGGCACTAACCAGAAATGCACGTTCTCTGGCCCATCTCTGATGTACTGGATCTAAACTGGGTTGAAGCTAAGGATCTGTGGCATAAATACTCCAGGTGATTCTGGTGCTACATATTTGATGCCATCATCCTGTGACCTTTGGGCCTTGACTCCTCAGGAGAAGCATCCATTAGCATTTAGTCAACCACCAGTTGTGGGCTAGTGGTGGGCTTTGGTTAATGACTAGGACTGTGAGATTATTGTTCAGTCACCTCAAGTCCATCTGCCACGGGTCATCATGGCCCTCATGCCGGTCTGTGATCAACAGTTATTTTTAGAAACCATTACAACTTCATTGTACTTTATTCTTTAGAAGAGAGTTGGGTCTCTGCAGGTAGCTGGGGACAGCCTGCTACTGGATTAGGAATAACAATGCTGCTGCTGTTGACAATTATGATAATGATTGCTATATTGAGATTTTAAACAGTCTAGACACTTTTTAAAGTGCTCTTCACATGTCTACTCATTTAATTCTCTTAACTCTCTGTAAGCTAGCTATATAATCATCTCCCTCTTCCAGATGAGCAAACTGGGACAAAGAGAAGTTATGTCATTTACTCAAGAGATCATTGAGTGGATTCAAACTGAGTCAACCTAGATTTCCAGATCCAGTCCCTAAACCCTTACAGGTTATAGCCATTCTTCTAAGACCAAACAAAATTTCCTGCCTACCCAGTTGGAAAGTTAAATGTAGAAAACTAAGCAAAGCCACTGGTGCCAACACAGTGATCCCTCTTGCTATGGAGAGTTGTGAGCCCTCTGCTCTTTGTCCCACAGACCTGGCACATTGCCATGCCTATCTGGTGGAGATGAGTCAGCTCCTGCAAAACATGGATGTCCTGCATCGGACCTACTCAGCACCTGCGATCAATGCCATACAGGTTTGCCTGACCTTCTTGTGTCCACCTCCTGGCTTCTGCTTTTCCTTCTCCTCCCAGCCTTTGACTAACAATGGGATATTGTTGGCCAGTTGCTTCAGCCAAACTCAAGGGGATGGAAGTTGTCACTTTGGTGTGCATTTATCCCTGTGGTTTGGTGGATCTTATTGTCTGTGCTCTCTTTCCTGTTTTGAAACAAAGGGTGGAGCTTTTGAAAGTCCCAAAAAGGAAAAAAGATCGCACAGGAGGTGGCGGGCCAGAGCTATTGGGAAAGATACTAAAGGAACACTGCAGGTAACCATTGCTTCCACCTGTAACAGACTGCCTTCCTCCTGGGCTCTGCTCTGCCACATGCTGGTCTACTTTGATTTAAATAAGAGAACGGACAAGTGCATATTCTGGAGTTGCTCTCTTCAATGTCCTGTGCAAGGGGAGGAATTTAATCACTTAATCTTCAGGGTATGAGATAAGGTTGTAATGGACACTGGACAAGAACAACACGTTTTCTAAAGAAAAATGTTATGGAATTAGCAGAATTACCACTGTTTTTAGAGCCTTTAGCTTGTCCTTCTTTAATGTGTAGCCTGCCTGCCCTCTTCTCTGCTTGGGTGTGTTCCTCATTTCTGGCTGCAGAGAACCAGTGCTCTGACAATCTCTCCTGCTGATGCTCTATGGATTTATCATCCCTCTGAGCCCACAGGCCAACTCTCTGGCCACAAGACATCACGTGGACGCTCTTACCATTTTCCTGCTAACTCCGAGTACCCCAGCAGAGGCCTGCTGTGTCATGTAGAAGCTCTCCTTCCCAAAGCACAGTGAAACTGCACTGAGGGGCAAGATTTGCAGCATGACTGTGCACATTAAATTGTAACTATTGGGCCTGAGACTTAGCTCAGTGGTTCTGGTACTTGCCTTGCAAGTGTAAGGTCCTGAGTTCGATCCTGGAAACCACAAACAATGCTGGGCGTGGTGACTCACGCCCACCAGTCATCAATACCATATACCACAGTTCTGGGCATGGTGGCTCATGCCTGTAATCCTAGCACTCAGGAGGCAGAGAGAGGAGGATTGCTGAGTTCGAAGCTTGCCTGAGCTACATAGTGAGCTCAGGGTCAGCCTGAACTACAAAGTGAGACCCTGTCTCAAAAAAAAAAAAAAAAAATTGCAACTGTCGGAACCAAAATTAACCCCAAACTTTTAAATCAACCTATATACTCTTTGGCTCAAAGCACTTTATGGGTTGAACTCCACTATTTTTAAAGTAAAACATGTTGAGTACCTAGCTAGCTTTGTAGAAGCCCCAGGTGCAAATAAAGTGTTTTTAAACCTGTTCATGCTAACAACCCAGTTACAGGTGGTGATTGCCAGGTGGAAGGATGAGTGTAAATTAGGAAGCTTGGCAGTTTTAGCTGTCATTTTCACCTATAGTTTTAATACCTGTATCATTTCCAAAAGAATATTGTGATTTCTCACTCATTTTTTAAAATTTTATTGAATTATTTATTGGTACATTTCATATACAGCTTACAATCACACTCAACATTGGGGAATTTATACCAGTATACGACACAAGTTAATTCTCATTTTTACACATATCCCCACCCACACCCACTTGCTGCCCTCTATATACATGTGCTTTCTTTTTCTTTTCAAATCATATTTATTCTTTTCCCTCATTACTTTCCCCTATCACATTCCCTTTGAAATTTCCTATTTCACAAAATCTATCATACATTCTAGGACTCATTTACATCTATAGGTTCTCATACCAGAGAAAAGATATGGTATTTACATATCTGTGATCTATTTATTTCACTTATTAGTGTGCCCTCATGGTGTGTCCATTTGCATATAAATGATTGAAACATCATTATTTATGGCAGAGTATACTCCATTTTATTTAAAAAACCCACATCCAGTCTCCAGTTACACCCATTTTTATTTCATAAGAAGTAAGCTCCTGTGGGAAGTATTCTCCTAAGTTTTTATTTATTTTTCTGCTACCATTCAGTAGGAAGATTTATGTTCTTCCCTTAAATTCCAATCTTAGAATTAAGTAAATATTCTGACTAGTCTGTATCTGAATAGAAATCTCTCCTTTTGGTGTCCCTTTAGGTCCCTAAACCTTTCCCTGGACCTGTAAGACTACATTCCTCCAATCCTAATTTGTCAACACTAGATTTTGGAGAAGAAAAAAATTATTCTGATGGCTCTGAAACTTCATCAGAATTTTCTAAAATGCAAGAAGACCTATGTCATATTGCCCATAAAGGTAAATGAATTTTCTTGTTGTTGTTGCTGTTGTTTTGTTGTTGTTGTTGTTGTTCTTGTTCTTGTTCTTCTTCCTCTTCTTCTCCTCCTTCTCCTCTCTCTCCTCCTCCTTCTTCCTCTTCCTCTTCTCCTCCTCTCCCTCCCCTTCTCCTCTTCCCCCTTCTCCTCCTCCTCCTCGTCCTTCTTTTCCTCTTCCTTCTCCTTCCGCTTCCTCTTCCTCTTCCTGATGTTTGATAAAATATGCAATGAATCCTTGAATTTGGAATGTCCTTAGAGAAGGTAGCTTAGTTGGTTCATTTGCTGTTCCATTAAGGGTTTGAGAAAAATCATTTTTATTTCCTTGCCTGGTAGTAGAGTAGTAGTTTTTAATGTGTTGGGAAAACTGGTATATAGTTGACAGAACTCACAGATTCAACCAACTGCAGATTAAATTTTTTTTAAAAAATTCCATCTGTACTAAACATCTACATATTTTTTCTTGTTATTATTTTGTTGATGCAGTTTAGCAACTATTTGCACAGCATTTATCTTTTACTAATTATTGTAAACAATAGACTATAAATTATATGAAAGAAAGTAGTGCTGAGTTCTAAATATACTTTAAAAGCTTAACAATATATTTGATGCTAGTGGGAGCATAAATTAGTATTTTTTGGAGAACAATATGACATTAGAGTCCAACTATTTTTTTAATCTGCCCATCCAGCATTTCCACTTTGACAAATCCATTTGTAGTAATTAATTTAAAACTTATCCAAACATATATATCCATTGTGCATAATATCAAATATTAAATATAGGTATTCAACATCATTAGCCATTTTGGAAATGCAAATTTATCACTAAATACCTATCTGAACAATTAAAGCTGAACAAAAAAAGTACCAAATGCTGGTGCAGATGTACAGGAACTGATCTCTCCTACATTGTGGCAATCATGTAAAATGGTGTAGCATTCTAGAATATGTCCTGGCAGTGTTACCGAAAACTAAATACATGCTTAGCGTAGAGCCCAGCACTCACATTCCTGAGAGAAGTGAAAGCTTATGTCCATTGAAAAACCTATTCACAAATGTTTAGAGTATGTGTACTTGTATTAGCTGAAGATTAGGAAAAATTCACTGTCCTTCTACAGATGAATGATTAAACTGTGGTTCATCCATACTACTCCTCAGCAATGAAATGGGACAAACTATTGGTATGTGCCACAATGTGGCTGTGTCTCAAGGACACTCTGCTGAGTGAAAAGAGCCAACTTCTAATATTTACACAGTATGTCTACACCTATCGAACACTCTGGAAGTAATATAGAGGGAGAATTTGGTAGCTACCAGAGGCTGAGCAAAGAAGACAGAAAGGGGAAGATCATGGGTATGATTATAAAGAGACTCCGGTGGTGATGGAATGTTCTGTGTTCTGATTGTGGTCCTGGTCACAAGAGTCTGCATATGCAGTAAGATTGTACAGACATTCCAAGACGTATATGCACAGATGGTGTGTATAAGACTGACGGAATCTATGGCTGGTTTTTATGTTGTATGCTGGTTGTGTGAGATTTGCCATGTGGAAAACTGGGAGAGGCTACTTTACTTTTTTGTTTTTGGTTTTATTGTTGTTTGTATTTTCAAACAGGGTCTTGTTAGATAGTCCAGGCCAGTCTGAAAGTCTGTGCTCCAACTTGCAGTCCTCCAAGGGCGAGGATTATAGGCACACATTACCACTTCCATCTTCTGTACTGTTTTTCAGTTTCCTGTGAGTCTGTAACAATTCCAAAATAAAAACTAGGGATAGCCTAAATATTCAAGAAAAGGGGATTGGAATTTCTTAATGCAATAAAATCATATCATAGAATACTTAGAATAATAATAATAATAATAATAGTGATAGCTGTCTCATATTGAACAAACAGCTGTCACATCAGGTGTGTTAAGTACTTTATAATCATTGTTTCACTTAATTTTAGAAGAAACTCGTGGGGTAGGTGATATTATAATCTGTTTCATATATAAGAAGGTTAGGTTTAGAGAAGCTAGAGGACTTCCTGCTAGTCATACTGTTCCAAAGCAGCTAGCATGAGACATGAATACTGACTTGCTCAGCTCTAGGGCTCACATATCTTCCCTGCTATTTATTATACACAACTTAGGGATTTTGGTGGCCAGGTTCTTACTTATGGTCTAGAAAATATCATATTCAGTAAAATATAAGGTTACAAAGCATTGTTTTTAGGCATAATCTCATATTTTGAAAAAATAAATATATTTCTGGCACAAGAAGTCTAGTGTAGTATTTTACTGATGGAGGCTGGAGTTGTGTGTTTTTCAAATTTTCCTATATTGCTTTTCTTAAAGAGAAAATGGATTAAAAGACTTTAAGTGGGAATGTAGTGTTTGAAGTGGAAGGAAAGAAGATCACTACTGCCTTCTCCTGGTGCTATATATTCCTTCTTTCTTTCTTTCTTTCTTTCTTTTTTTTTTTTTTTTTTTTTGAGACAGGGTCTCGCTTTGTAGTTCAGGCTGGCCCTGAGCTCACTATGTAGCCCAGGCAAGCCTCGAACTCAGCAGTCCTCCTGTCTCTGCCTCCCGAATGCTGGGATGACAGGAGTGAGCCACCACACCCGGCACTGTGGTATGTGGTATTGATTGCTGGTGGGTGTGAGTCTCCACGCCCAGCATTCTATGTGGTTAACTGGATTGAACTCAGGACCTTGCGCTTGCAAGGCAGGCGCCAGAACCACTGAGCTAAATCTCTGGCCCATATATATTCCTTCTTTCATATTACTGGTTTCTTTAATTCTTTAGTTCTCTCTTCCCTTACCACAGTTCTCTCTTCCCTTACATGTTAGTTATGAGATTGGTTATATGAAAGCTATTTCATGCTTTTTACAGATTTCTCCCTCTGACTTTTATTTTAGTCACCATAGAATTTCTCAGGGGTTTGGAATTCAGTAGTAATCATGTATTTAATATGAGGCACTACCTGGCTCACTCCTTAAAAGCTCTTGAAATGCCCCTTTGGTTATTCATTAGTATTCAAAGACTCAGTTATAATTAGAGCATTTTCGATTTTAGGGAAAGAAATTCCTATAAAACCCCATTACTTTTTAATAGTATGCATTGAGTTTTTATTTTGTTCTGTGAGAAGACAATGCCTTCCTGCCAAAGGAAGGCTGCTTTCCCCCACATTGCAGGAGCTGCTTCCTCAGTGGACAGTGGTTGCCCTATTGAGTGGACCTATCGATCTGGGCCACCTGCACAGGTCTCTAGCTCACCGAAGGCCCATAAAGGTCTCCCAGCCAGCTCTTCTGTCTCTGGGTGAAACCAACTGCCTGCAGCAAGTGCTGCCACACATCTGGGTGAGGCCAAGGCTGGCACTCCAGAACGGTCCAGGTGTGCTTATTTACTCAAAAGCAGCAGGAGCCCCCTGGGTGTGTGGACATTGACTGCCACAGGGAGCCTGAGGAGCTGTGTTGTGCTTCTAATGGTTTTAAAATACTCTTGCAGAGACTGAAAGAGTTCCCACGCCCCTTTAAGCAATTGCTCTTACACATCTGCCATTTTAGGGAGCCAGTGGAATGATGACAGCTTTCAGGTTTGTCCCCAGCCATGGGACCTTGTGTGCTTTCACACTGCCACATTTGGAACACAGAGCATTTTGACCTTTCTTCCTGGGTAAGCCTGGTTTTGTTCCTGGCAGTGTCTGTGGTACTATTGTGACCACATTACTATTCTGTGGACTATAATTTTGAAACAGCTGAAATAAAGGCAAGAACTACACTGATGTAATATAGTCTATGTGACCTTAAACTTGTGAAATGCATCTGAGTGGTCTTCTTTTTGCAGATCAAGTGGCAAGCAACCAACTTATACCTATTCGAGTTTTAAAAATCCTTGTTTGGTGTGATATACCATGAACTTGATCTTTATGGCATACATTGAACTGATTCTCATGGTTCATATTTCTGGCTTTGTGTGTATGGTGACACCTATAGAAGCAAACTGAACAAAGTATGTTATCCGTCAAACTCATAAATACTTTTTATTTTATATATGAACTTTTAAATTTCTCAAAATGTATTTTATAGAACATTTTATCCATAAAATGCTTAAAATTAAGAATGTCATGATGAAAAGTATTTGGAAAACTACTATTTACTTCCTTTTGATTTATGCAAAGGGCTGTAGAAGGTAAAGTCCCTGAGAAGTCCTGCAGCAGACAAACCTGTTAGCTATGTCTGAGTGAGCTTTTAGTGTTACTTGGGAGGCTGTGCACTGTTCCCCATCCTGCAGCTAAAGTCCCTAAGAAATAGTCTTCAGGAAATATTGTAAATAACAAGGCTTTTTTGAGGCTAACCCCTCTGGTACTGACTAGCTGGGCCCTGGACTCCTCTGGCTGACACTCAAACTGTCAGCTGCCTTCTCTACCAGATGTACTCCAGTGGCTGTCCTGACTTCTTGGCTCTCAAATTCTGTCATCATCTTCTATGATTGTTTTACACTGAACAGAGAAAATTTGCACTGTGGCTTACTGTTGTGAGAAGGTTTTATGAGAACATTTCCTATTAGCTGCAGAGAGAGAAATGACCGATGTTCGTGAGCAGATTCAGGGTGAGCAGAGTAGGAGCAGCATCGAGGAGGGAAGGGATCTGCATCACCAGATGAAGTGGAGACCCCCAGTCTGCCCCGGGAGTGGGCAGTGAGGTTTTAGGAATACTTTATAAACAGGTGAGGGAAATAAAATCAATAATAAAAAAGCTAGGGTAAAGAAGATGTGGGTCTTTTTACAAAATGGAGTATCACTCTGCCACAAAGGATGACAAGTTTCATTCATTTATGTGCAAATGGATACACTTGGAGGACACTAATAAGTGAAATAAATAGATCACAGATATGCAAATACCATATCTTTTCTCTGCTATGAGAACCTGTAGATATAAATGAGTTCTAGGATGTATGATAGTTTTTGTAAGGAAATTTCCAAAGGGAATTTTGTGTAGGAACATAATGAGGGGAAAGAATAAATATGATTTGGAAAGAAAATGAAAGAGCTTGTATATAAGGAGTGGGGGTTGTGGGTGGTTAGGGATGTGGGTAAAAATGAGAATTAACTTGTGTCATATACGGGTACAGATTCCCAAGTGTTGTCTGTGATTATAAGCTGTATATAAAATGTACCAATAAATATCTGAAAAAAATAATAATAAAGCTAAAAGTAGGATAAAGTTAAATTACATATTAATTTATTTTGTTCTGGAGTCTTTTTCTGAAGTAATGGTAAGTAGTCATTTTTTCTGAACAGTTTTGAGCTTATAGAAACATTTCATCAAAAGCCATTTATGTCACAATGATACTACTTTGATAGATTGAAAATGAAAAGACAAATATGACCAAAGGAAAAGCCACATCATGTATTTTTCTTAAATTACAATTCAGTATAAGTGTGTGAGCAATTAAGCTCACATACGCTATCAATAAATAAGACTACTGAGCACAATTACCTGCTGTATCAAAGTCAATCTTGATAGTATTTGGCTTCAGAGTATTTTAAAGCCATAGGTATCCTATGAAGTTTGAAAATGAAAGGAAAGAGATTACAGAAAAGTCACATTATCCCAGATAATTTAGCCATGTTAATATTTTAAAGATAATTCACACAAAATATGGTTTCCGTGAAAACAAAGGTGCTACATGACAGTATATTTTCTCATTGCTTTCTTTAAAGTACTCCTGAGATGCAAGTGTTATTCATACACACAGTGCAAAAACGTATATCCACAAGGTACAGGGTAACTAAGTGCTAGAGGGGGCGGGGCTTAGCTTACAGTATTACAGAGTGACTATCACTAGTACCACACTGCCTTTGCAGGGGTGGCACCCATGACATCCATAACTATTTTCCTCAAGATCTTATTCCTTCTTCAGGCTGAGAAACTGCTTGAGGAGGAGATTAAGTAGATCTCAGGTGCATTGGGAGTGTAATTATCCTTTAGCTTCAGCTTCTGTTATCTAAACATGCTGTGTATGTGGTCTCTTCATCCTAACTCGATAAGAGTAGAACATGGAAGGCTGTAGCAGTGGAAGAGGCCGTGATCCTCAAGAGTTAGTTGGTTTGCCATTGGTTGCTCTTGGTTTGCCATTCTGTGGGTTTTCCATTCTGTGGTCCTTAAAGTCCAAAGTTTGCCCTGTGACACACTAACTGCCACAAGGGCATCTGAGAAATGGCTGGTACTAGACTGGGAAAGATGGTTGAACACAGCCCCTGTAATTGCCTTCTCGTAGTTGAGTGCGTGAAAGAAAAAGGAGTCACTGCTTTAGGGAATAGCCAGAAGATGGAGAACTTGTGGACCAAAAGACAATTTGGAGGGACATTGAAAATGTAGTTGGTCAAGCTGTGGGGCAGGGGCTTCGATGATCTTTGAGGTTCTTTGTAGCTCTGTGCATCCGAGACTTTCTGAATGGCTTTCTTATCAAACATCCATACAGGCAATATTCTCATTTGCATTTCTGGTTTTTAAACATTTTATTTGTCTCATATAAGTTAGAATCGAGATAGAAATATGTAAAAATATACTCTGTCACAGAGAATATTTCTGAACTTTAGGCTTTTGTATGAATGAATGTGATCTTTCATCAGTAGCCTCTTGTCACATTCTGGGTGTGCTGGCTCATTAGGTGGCTAAGAATGATTACTTTAATCTCTTCTACAGGGGTGGGCCTGAATGTTCTTTGAGAAATTTAGTGCATCGGAATCTGGTCTACTGAACAGGTTTGTCAGATGACTGAGGGAGAATTTTGCACCTTGCATGAAGTCATGACGTTATGAGTGTCTTTCTATTTATTCCTACTACAGTCTTATTTGTAGATTTTTGAATCAAATAGCACATACTTTGGCAATTTACAAAATTCAAATATGAATCTTCAGTTTGGTTGAAAGCCCTGCCTTACAGCAGGGCCTCTGAAAGCCAGAGGAATCAATTTTGGGAAAGTGCTATCCAGCTGAGTGTTGTGTTCATTTTATTTGAAAGAATAAACATGATGGTAAAGAAAATATGATGGACCTCAGGGACCTGCTGAGGTAGTTGTGGGAAACCTGTGTGGAGGGGCACATATCTCAGGGGACATAACATGCACTGGGCTCACTGCACGGTGCATTACTTTCCTCCCAAGGATGCTCTTCTATGGCTCAGTAGACTGTAGCCAGGGCCTCGTTCACAGACTCTCTATCCCATGTGCAGTTATTTACATGTCCATCTTATTGCAACATGTCCTGGCAAGAGGCTAAAGCATTCTCCTAGAACTGTTGCCAAGCAAGAGATTGTAGCCACCATCACTTTTGTCCTCATCTATCTCCATCATCTTCACTGTTACTGTTGCAGGAACAGTTATTATTCATTACGTGAGATGTGTTGGGTTAAGTGCCCTACCTGCATTGTCTCACTTAATCCTTATCACAATCTGCACAGTAAGTACTGTGAGGAAACTGGGAGTCAGGCATTCATGTACTTGTCCAGGATCATAGAATGAATAAGTGATGGACAGAAGCAGTACGTTTGTGTATGCGTGTTGGTGTGTGTGTGTGTACACAAATAGTTTATTTGCACTTTGACTAAGTCCACTACCAAATGCCACAAATCCAGTCAAGTTCAGTGAAAGCACATAGAGAGGTTCAGTTGTCCTCCTTGCTGCTACATGAAGGAAGTAAGTCAGTGATGCTTATTTAGTTTCTGTGTCATGAAATAGGTCACTCTTGGATAACAATACCCCGGAAAATGCAGGCCTCTGGAATCCAATAATGTGCTGGGTCATTTGAGAAGATGACTCATTCTCTTCCCTGTTTCTGCCCTTCTGAAGCAGAAAGGAGATTGGCAATATGATACTCAAATGTGTACCCACAACCATCACTTCCTCGTGCCTTGGAAGTTACTTATATGCAGTATTATGTGATCACATGTGTTCATGTTGTTTGAGAACTTCAGCTCAGGTATGTGAGTGCCCAGAGGAGCTTACTGTCTTGCTGCACTCATTAAAGTGAGCGGAGTAGCTGAATGCCAAGACTGGAGTGGGGGATTCTAGTCCTGCGGAGGACGGTTAAGGTTAGCAAGGAAGAGGGGAGGCAACACCTGACTTCAAAAGTCTCAAGCATACAGAAACATTGTGAGAATTCCTGTATATTCCTTATCCACTTCCTCCTTTTCAGTATTTTGCCATGTTTATTTTATCACTATGTTATACACTCACAGGCACACGTACAAACACACATTTTTAATTTGAGAGTAGAGTCATACATCATGTAGTTCTTTGTGGATTTATACTTTGTGGCAGATGTAGATGTCCTGGCAAGAGATTAAAATAGATATAACCTGTTACATGAGTGCAGTGTGGTCATCTAATTTAGGAAGTGTGGCATTGAAACAATACTGTCATGTCTTTTTCCAAATGTGAGTGTCAACTTCTCAAGACTATCTTTTAATACCATTTTTTTCTCTAGATCGTAGGACCTAGTCCATGGTCATAGATTGCATTTCATTTTTCTGCCTCTTCAGCCACCTTTAATTGGAAATAATTCCTAACCCTTTCCACCCTTTTTTATAAAATTGATATTTTTGAAGAGGACAGGACATCTTTGGAAACAGGATGTTTGGTTGTGTGCTGTTTCTCCAAGGTCAAATTCAGATGGATAGCCCTGGCCGGCCTTTAGTTAAGAAGATGGTGTGTCTTTTTCCAGGGATTAAACCCAGTGGTGCAGCCTCCACCTGACTCTCATTTATAGTTAATTTTGATCAGCTGGTTAAGGAGCAGCCTAGCTTTTCTGTGCCCTTACGGTTTTCCCTTTGAGAACCAATAAACCTTGTCCTTACTATTTACTGTCTGGAGGTACAAACAAAACTTAAATGCCGGTCATTGAGCATCTGCAAAACACAAGGTCATGGAATATTAAAGTGGGAAGATGCCTTACACTTGGCAAATGTGGAAATGTGAAACTTTAATAGACTGTTGTTTAAAAGCAAAACTGAGCTCTCCCCCCCATGAGGATTTCACACCAGGGTGGTGCCCATTTTAGTTGAGGAACAGATCTTGACATGTCATTTTCACTCAGAGCCTGTGGTTAGTACTGTTTTGTTCTTGATGTTGTATATTGCAGATGTGTTTTTTAAAAGTCAATGTAGAATATACATTTGCTGAACTCAAAATACTTGGGGCTGTTACTTTGTTACATTCTTCATGAGAAATTCAGTTTTTTGTATTTTGCTTTTAATAATACCTCTTCTTTTGGTTCCTCTTACAATGATTATATCTTTATAGTTTACTTCGCTTTAAGGTCAGCTTTTAATGGCGTATCAATGGAGAGAGAGAGACTGAAGCAGCTGTTGGAGCAGGACGCCTCCTCCTCCCCCTCTGCTCAGGCTGTTGGTCTGAAGCACGCTCTGTCATCCGTGAGTTACATATCTGCGTCAGACAAATGACTGCAAATGTGTCCATTGCTTACATTTTCCATTTCCATGATTTTCATAGTTGGGTTGAAATTTCAAGAGGAAACCAAACAAATTATCTAAATTATATTCTAGCCTTTCATCAGATCTGCTTATCCCAAATAAGAGAACTTAGCTGACCCCAAATCTTAATATTTTATTTTATTTTATTTTATATTTATTTTGAGACAGGGTCTCACTTTGTAGTTCAGGCTGGCTCTGAGCTCACTATGTAGCCCAGGCAAGCCTCGAACTCAGCAATCCTCCTGTCTCTGCCTCCCGAGTGCTGGTATTACAGGCATGAGCCACCATGCCCAGCACTGTGGTATGTGGTATTGATTGCTGCTGGGCGTGAGCCACCACGCCCAGCATTGTATGTGGTTACTGGGGATCGAACTCAGGACCTTGCGCTTGTAAGGCAGGTGCTGAAACCACTGAGCCAACCCTCTGACCCCTTAATATTTTATTTATTAAGTATCGGATTCTTCATGTTTGGTTTCCTCCAATTTATGTGAATATTTCTGTTTCTGTAAGGCTCTCCTGTTTGTCTCCGTGCATCCTGAAAATGTGTTTGTTATTGCTTACAAAATCTGAAATTCTGGCAGAGATATCTGGACGTGGGGTACCACAAGCTTAGACTGACTCAGCAGGTGATGGGGTGGAGAGAAATTTCCAGTTTACCCTCTTATCTTCTCTCCTGCAAGGCACTGATCCTTCTTACCACTCTTTCAAAGACATGGAAGTTATTTTATTTTATTAAATAACATAAAACACCTAGCTTTTCTCTCCTGCAGGCACAAAGAGATGCTTCACACAGAATTGTCTGTCAGGTAATCATTGTGCCTTTACAGCAACATGAAAACCATTTTCAGGGCCTCAGATGTTTTTTTCATCAGCCATCCTGTCACTCACTCATCCTCTTCTTTTTCAAATCATTCCTTAGAATAGCTGCTCTCTGTGACTGATGTCTACTGCCCTAACCCTATCTAAAGAGCCGAAGTTGTCTGGAAATTCAGCCTTTGTCTAGCAAGAAGCTAGAGGCTTGAAATAGCATGCTTGTTTTTGCTTTTGCTCTTTGCTTGGAAGTCCTGCTTTTCTGTGTGTGAAATGTGCACATATGAAACTACCATCTGAAAAAGGACTGAATTTTCTATTTCAGGTCAGGTAGGGAGATGAATTTTAGGGTCTTGGTACTAGAAGCCATGATAAGCATGGAAAGATCTATATATTTCCTTGTCATCTTGCTGAGAGAAGTCATGCTCATAATATTAATAATATTAATATAATATAAATATAATATAATATATAATAATATAATATAATATTAATAATATAATATTAATGCTATATCCTTTACTATTTTTCAAGTATGTGCACTCAGTTGATAATCTGAAGTATGTTGTCTTTGAAAGAAAAGTTTAAAACAACATTGGCTTACTCCACAAGTAGAGTTTTCATATCAGAGATAGAAAAATACTCTTTTGAACTGTAATGAAGAGCCAGACACATACTGAACTGCTACTTAGCAAAGTGGTTTTTTTTTAAGTGTTTTATGCAGTGGTATAACACGTCTTACTGTTTCCAATAGATAACTTTTAGCAAATTTGGGAGGTAGTGCTGATGGGCTCTAAAAAGTTTCTCCTCCCATCATCTTCCTCTCTCTCCACCATGTACCTGGCAGAGGCCTGGCCTCATCTCCTTAATCTGTTGTGTAGCCATTGAGACTCACTTGGCCAAAGTGGCTTTCCCCTTTGCTTTAAGAAACTCATTCTTGGGGACTGGGGGTTTAGCTCAAGTGGTACCGCGCCAACCTTGGATGCACAAAGGCCCAAGTTCGATCCCCAGTACCACACACACAAAAAATTAAATTAAAAAAAAAAAGAAATTCATTCTCACCCTTGTTTGTAATTTTGAAAACTTTAGATTCCTGATTCAGTTCAAAATTTGTTGTTAATTTTGTTTTGCTTTTTTGTTTTTGAGACAGGGTCTTGCTTTGTAGTTCAAACTAGCCCTGAACTCAATGTGTAGCCCAGGCTAACCTCAAACTCACAGCAATCCTCCTGCCTCTGCCTGCCAAGTGCTGGGATCACAGGTGTTAACCACCACACCTGGCACTGTGGTATGTGGTACTGGAGATTGAACTCAGGACCTTGTGCTTGCCAGGCAGACACCAGAACCACTGAGCTAAATACCAGGCCCATAAGCTTTGTTTTTTTAAAAATAAAATTTTTAGGATCATCTCAGAGCTACCAAAGTAGATATGCTAGGGCTGTGTGTTGCTATCTTGGTGCATTTCTTTCTTATTTTTACCTCAGGCTTACAGAAGAACCTTCTAAAATAGAACTTTCTAAAATTAGCAGGCAAGGCTTAGATCCCAGCCACTATACCAGTGAGACAGTGGCCCAGATGACCTGGGTACTGCAAAAGAGAGAGGGCTGTATGTAACCCTTTAAGTTCAGTGTTCCTCAAGGGATCCTCAAAGATTTTAGAATAATCTAGTGCCTTCTATGGATACTGGAAAATGCAGGCAGAATCCTTTTGGCGATTTGGGCAGTGGGTAAGGCAGTGGCACTTCCCTCTGGGCTCTCAGAAAGTAAGCCCTGCACAGCCTGATGGATGGGAAAGGCTTTGAGCTTTTTTAAAGAGAGTTGGAAGGCAGAAAGGATGCATCTGAGTTACATTACCTCCAGAGCAGATTATGGGAGTGTTGGGGAAAATCAGGAGAGCTTGCCCCCTTCAGAGCAAGGCCATTTGCAGGACAGTGGTATGCCATGCCCAGGAATATCAGCAAGAAAAAAACATCTTCCTTTAGCTGTGAGCAGGTTTTTCCTAACTGAGAGGTTTAGATAAGTTTAAATAAGGGAGGGAGCTGCTCAGGGGAAATAAAAGAGGTCTGATTAGTCTCAGATATGCTCAGAGCTCACATCTACCTGTTCCCAAAGCCATGGTCTATAAGTCCTTATGCAGGTAAGTGGGGTGGCTTATTTAAAATAAATAAAATTATCTTAGTCCTAAACTACAATCACACTGTATTGGAAAAGAATAAAATCAACCTTCCACAAAATTCTGTTTCCCAGCACTGTTCCCAAGCGCTGATTTAGCTGGTGTGATAACTAAATCTCATTTAAATATGTTTGATCACAAGGTGGGAGCATCTTTTCAAGAACGAAAGAAGCGTAGAGTTATTGCTGGTGAGTGTTGGGTGGTTAAAGAAATCAAAGACCCTTGGTCAGAAGAGGGAGATGCCATGAGGCTGCCAGCCTCAATGAAGCTGGTGGTGTTTGTGACGTGTTTCTGTCACCCTTCTAGCCCTTCTTCTCCCTCTGGAGATGAGATTGGCAGTAGAGAACTATGTCCAGAGTCCCCAGTGTGCTATCGCCGAGGGTCTCAGGCGCGCCTCCTGCTGGAGAGCTACTGGAGCAGCCCTGGATGTGCCCCTGGGGCCTCCAACACCTGCAGTCTCCTCAGCGCTGAGAGCTCTTGCCTGCCCCCTGTGCTCCTTCCCATGCACTTATTAACGGACACCACTATTTTTAACATGTTCCAGGCCATAGCGCAAAACACAGATCTTAAAGAACGCTTACGCAGAATCCATGCCGAGTCTCTGCTCCTCGACCTGCCTGCTGTTGCCAAGTTGGGTGACAATCTGGCAGAGGTGGGTAGGTTTCTCATCTGGCAGCATCTCCGTGACTAGCCCCGCCTCACATGACGTCCTCTGTCCAGTCGCTCAGTCTCCCAGCCTCACCCTCCGGAGTGGTGTTCGCCTTCCCGCCGCCTTCCCTGGGTGCTGGGCACAGCTGGGTGCTGCCGTAGCTGCTGCATGGGTTGTGCTCGGGGTTTACAGTAGTTCCATGAGACTGTGCGCCAAGCACATTTCAAGGTGCTTTTTCCCCAGCTTCTTCCTTTTGTATTTCTTCCTTCACATCACTCCTTTTACTAGATAGTACTGGAATAGGACCTGTAGAAAGACAACATTTTCTCTCGTTTCTCAAGAGACCTAAGTTTCTCTAACCTGTCCTATCCAATTCCTTGCTAGTTTTTTTCTATATTATTTATTAACTTCATTGGTACATGTTAGGTATACATTATGATCACATTTATTATTTAGAATTTGTACATGTACATGGTGTATCTTGGTTCTTATTTTTTCTCATTTCCTTCCCCTCCCTTCAACCCCTCCCATCCCTCCCTATTTATATAAGCTTTGTTTCAATTTTTCCTCTTTTTTTCTCTCCCCCAATTCCTCTTCCACATTGAACTTTTTAAAAAAATTATTTCACAATGTCTGTCATACATTTTGCTCATTTTCTACTTTTAGTTTCTTATTCCAGAGAACCAATTCAGTATTTACACATATGTGTCTTATTTATTTTACTTAAGAGTAGGGCCTCAGGATGCATTCATGTAGCTGTAAATGACTCTAGTTTTCTTTTGTAATGGCTGAATAGTACTGCATTTTTTTTCATTAAGTACTACATTTTATTTAAAAAACTACATCTGCTTTATCCAATCACCAGCTAGGCATTTGGGCTGTTTCCAAGACCTAGCTATTACAAACTGTGTTGGTATAAACATGGATATATGTATATATCACTGTGTATGATGGTTTTAATTCTTTCAGGAACATACCCAGAAGAGAAACAGCTAAATGGACCCTCTAATTCTAGTTTTATGAGGTATCACCACACTGATCTCCACAATGGTTGCACCAGGGTTCCTTTCTCCCCACAACTCTTCCAGCACTTCTTATTGATTGATTTCTTGATGGTAGCTATTTTTTCTGGGGTGAAGTGGACCTTGTCAGCTTTCTTTGCTCACTCCATAAACACTATACTATTCTTTCTTTTCTGTTCTTTCCTCCCATTTCACTTCCTGTAATTATTTTGTCTTTGACAGAATAGCGTCACACTTTGAGAGAAAAGTGTTGCTTTACAATTGAAAACTCTTGGTCAGTGAATAGCAGCCAATCCAAACTATCACCTGCAGAATTTAACACCTTACTGCTATTTTGGTGGTCGTCCTTTGTAGCCCGGACCAAAGCATGGTGTAGCAGGAGGGCCCTCTTGAATTTGCACACTCACTTGAAGCAGGGACTGATTGCAGCCATGACCCTCACTCAGGGTTGTCTGCTGCTTAGTCCCTGGCAGGCTCTGGTCACATACTATTCCAGGTAGCACTTACCTCATATAGAGTATATCCTATAAATTCCATTTATGTATTAGTAAATAGTTAGATAAGTTTTACTTATGTCTTTGAGAGTTTGTGCTCAATATGCATACTTAGCCCATTTGTGTTTCATGTTAGAAATAAAAATCCTAGGTGTTTAAAAATGAATATTTTTTGACTTACCTTAAAATTAATGTACCAGGAAGCTTAAATGCCCTTGCAGAGTATCAACTTAAAACTCACTTTCCAAAATAGTCTTCTTGAGTTTCTGATCAGTGTCTCATTTATTTCCTCTGCCAGAGCTTTTTCTGTTCCCCATGATTTATCCTTTTTCCTGAGTGACTCAGGCTAAGTTTCCCAGCAAGAGAAAAGCCATTGTTGTCTTCAGGAAGTAAGTACAAAAGTAGAAGTGGTCACCCATACTGAAACTTAAGTTTTCAGTAGTTTATTTTTCTTTTTTGTTTTTGTTTTTGATTTTTGGTTTTTGAGACAGGGTCTCGCTTTGTAGTTCAGGCTGGCCCTGAGCTCACTATGGTGCCTAGGCAAGCTGCCGCGAACTCAGCAATCCTCCTGTCTCTGCCTCCCAAGTGCTGGGATTACAGGCGTGAGCCACCACGCCTGGCATTGTGGTTTGCGGTGTTGATTGTTGGTGGGCGTGTCTCCACGCCCAGCATTATATGTGGTTACCGGGGATCAAACTCAGGACCTTGCGCTTGCGGAGCAGACGCCGGAACCACTGAGCTAACCCTCCAGCCCTTCAGTAGTTTATTTTTCATAGGCATCAAAAACACTACTCTGTTGGGGAATGGATGCTTCCCCAAGCAAGGTTTTTTTTGGAAAGCTTTTAAAATTTTTATTTTATGTACATGAAGTTAGCATGGTCTCTTTCATTGGGGGCTGTCCACATTATCCATTGAAGGAAGATCACTTAATCCAACTTGATGAAGCCAATAGCCTTCACGTACTGACGGAAACACTGACAGCACATATTTAGGCTGTATTTCCAGATCAGACCGTGTTGGTTTGAGCAGACACAGCAAGAGCAAGAGCCCTGGCTGAATTTCCTCAGGTGGCTCCAGTAGAGCTGCTGGTGGCCCATGTTGCTTCCAGAGGTTCAAGGAGGCAAAAGGAAGGGCCTGTCTCAGGCATGCAACTTAGAAAAGACAAAGCTGAGATTTGAATCCACATCTAATAAGCCCAAAGCATGTATTTTCTCAGTAACTACTTAGTAATATGTAAGGAAGAAAGACATGATGAGCCAGAAAATAAGTCACTGAGGCTCTGCTAGTTAAAATAAAGTGAGGATGCCGTATAAATGAGACAGAATAACTACCTTAGGCGTAAACACCATTTTATATATAAATGAAATAAATACATAAATAAGATCGGCATCAAAAAAAAAACAATGGGAAAGAAATGTATTCTCGAAACAAATTAGATCAGTGTAGCTCAGAGCAATTTGGGAAGAAGTTTAAATCTTACCATTGCATGCCAGAATGAATCACCAGTCAATTTGAGTTAAATATAAAAGTGCAGACTAAAAATGTTGAATATTTATCTACCTCCTGGAGTAGAGAGGATTTCCTAAGTTGAGGAGGAATAAATAATTGCTAAAGAACTGTTGCCTAAATCTGTTATTTAGGGTAAATTGGTGTATGTCAAAAATAAAGCAAATAATAGACTGAAAAAAATATTTTCATTGAAAATGACAGGCTTAGATAATGTAAAATCAGTGGCAATGTTTTTAGAACTTAAGCAATGAAATAATATGAAGTAATGTAAGACTTCACCAAGTAAATGGAAAAAGCATATAATTCACTCACATACATGCAGATAACTGTGGGTTTGTTTTTTAATTTTTGAGTTCAGGTATGTATCATTTTAAACAATAGGATATGTTTTCAGCAATGCCACATTGTTGTATCACATTTTATAGTGTATGTATACAAGCCAAGATAGTATAACTACTTCACACCTAGGCTAAGTGAAACACCACCTAGGATATGTGTATAACCTATTTTTACAATGTTTTATGGTTTTTATTTTTGTACTTTCCTGCTAAAAACTAAGACACACATGTTAAGCAAGGCCTAAAGAGAGTCAGGATTGTCAGTAGCATTGGTTGGTACACGAATGGATCTCTCAGCTCCTGTGACAACAGTGCCTTCTGAATCCCTGAGCCTGTCAGTTTCATAGTTGGTTACTTTTGTTTAGTATATATATATATATATATATATATATATATATATATATATATATATATATATATATATATATATTGGACTCTGTTCTAAAATAGATACAGTAAATACATAATCCCATAACATGGTCACATCTTAGTAGGTATCATGTACTATACCTAATTATATGTAGTTATACTTTTATGTGACTGGCAAATGCCATGTGTTTGTATATACCAGCATTAGCACAGACATGAGTCAGGTCTTGCAGTGCCATTTTTTACAGCTATGACATGAGTAAGGGACAGGAATTTTTCTGATCTGTTATTTATGGGATCCTTTGACAGAGATAGCATTTTATGGTGCATGATTGTATTTACAAATTCACAGGAAGGTACAAAACAATACAAAAAGAAGTCCCATGTACCCTTTACCCAGCCTCTCCCAACATTAAAACTCTGTGGTGCTTGTTTTCTAAAAAGAAAGAATTATTTAACCTAGTAAAAATTAAAATAATTAGATCACTACAAAGATTCTCTTAAATTACAATATTCATTTTCCTTAATATAAAGATATAAAGAAAATAGTTTTGTTAGTGTAATTGAGTAATTACATATATATTGTCTGAAAATTTTTAATAATTCTACTTCTGAAAATTGATCCTAAGAAATAACAAAATATAAGCAAAGACATATTAACAAACATATCTACAGATGTGAAAATACCATTAACTTCTAGTACAGAAAATCATTACTCAAGGGTGTATTCATATGATAAAATATCTTATCAATTAAATTCCATTGTCTTACAGAAATTTTAAGGGCCCAGAAGATGCCCATAATATGTTAGGTAGTGTAGAAGACAATCTACAGGTTATATATACTTTGGTCAGTTTTTCAAGGAAAAACCCTAAAGCTCTCAAAACCATATGTTGATATTTTAGTATATGTGCTGCCGAAGTGAGCACCATATGTTGATATTTTAACACAAGAATTATGCCAGTTAAATAAAGGGGCACATCTAGGTGACTTTAAGGGATATTTACTTAGATTTTTGTTTGTTTCTAGTTTTAATATTCTCAGAAGACATGTTAATATTGGAAAATATTTTTAATACAGTATTTGAGAAAAGTTCATAAAGTTATGTATGTGTATAAATAATAAGGTTAAAATTATTTCAGAACAAAGCACAACTATATGTACCAACTTCCTATAAATAAATGTAATCATGTGCTGCAAACACATACTAAAAATTGGAGAGAATGTGTCTGAGTGCCTTGATAGAAAGCAGGAGGACATCATGATGAATTAATGAGCGACACAAATGAATAAGTCATTAGCTTCTCACATGGCAGAGCACACTGGAGACCCAGGAAGATTCCATTATCGCTAAAGAGCGTTAAAAGGGCTCAGCTCATCATTACCATGTGTTCCTACCCAGTAGCTTTGTGCCCGGCTCTTTGGAAGACAGATTCTGTTCCTTTAAGATGACAGCTGTGATAGTTATTTTTACATTCTACAGTGATCTCTTTGCAAGAGTAGAAAAGAAGCTGGCTTCTCAGAAAACTGCATGGGTATTAAAATGAGTGGGGGAAGGGACAAGAAGAAGAATGAAAATAGAAAAAATTGAAATGAAGCTCTTGTACATAGGGGAGGAAGCTTGAGGGGTGAATGGGATAAAATAAAATAAAATTCATTTTTTAAAAAATAGAATGAGTGGGGCCGGAGGGTTAGCTCAGTGGTTCCGGCGCCTGCCTCGCAAGC
>PVIC010024576.1:0-25851 GCA_004025085.1 Thryonomys swinderianus
ATATATATATATATATAAAACTTTTTTCTCTGTCAAAGTAGTAACATGGTATACATGCAAATCAGCACAAAATTGTAAGACAAGAGAACAAAAGTTATCATTAAGTATAATAGAATGGATTAAAATTATCCAACATAAAACCATGTAAAAGGAGGGTGAGATATTGAGCTCAGTGGTTCTGGGGCTTCCCTGGCAAGCCCAAGCTCCCTGGTTCCATCCCTCGTAACCACATACGACAATAACTGGTGTGGTGACTCAAACTCACCAGCCATCAGTACCAAACACCATAGTGCAGGGCGTGCTGGCTTACACCTGTAATCCCAGCACTCGAGAGGCAGAGGCAGGAGCATTGGTGATTGCTGAGTTCGAGGCTTGCCTAGGCTACCTAGTGAGTTCAGGGCCAGCCTGAACTACAAAGCAAGACCCTGTCTCAAAAAAAAAAAAAAACCTACATAAAAGAAGGAAAAAAGGATATGCATTGTCCATTGATTTATTAATTTTAAAAATCACATAAATTTCAAAACTGCAATGATCATTTTTCATTTAAAATGTATAATCATCAGTAATTTATAATACCAAATTCTGAATGGAGGGGACTATTATTTTTATGAAAGTCAATGCTTTATGAAATGAATATTTTAAGAGATTTTTTACTTAAAAAGAGTAACTGTTACTTTTTTAATAAAAAATTTTCTGAATATTAACATAAAAATAAATGTATACTTTAGAAATATAACTAACAGCAGATCACATGTTACATGAATGGCTTTAAAGAAAAAGTAACAATATAATTTAGAAAAATAAAGTCTTTTTCTTGGGCTTTACAAGAATATAAAACTCTCTACCACTACCAATGATACTTTATATGTTATCAATACAAAGCAAATATTTTCCAAGAATTGTAAGGCATTATACTTATGCGGTAAGCCTCAAGGTCTTGGCATATTTGTTACCATTTAGACAGGAAATCATTGAGCTATTTTCTCATCCATAAAAATGCAAGTTAACTATTGCAAATGTTTACTGGGCTTTGGAGGAAATGACAGCTACATCACCAGTGATTTTTAATGACTAAAATGACTGCAGTGTTTCAGCTAAACCACATTTTAATTGGCTACATAAAATAGGTATTAAGCTAACCAGAAGCATTACTCATGGAAATTCTTATTGATATTCTCACCAAGGAAATCATGAAGTTGTCCATATTACTTAAGGTCATGTAATATAGAGATGATTGGTTCTATTTATCCTCATTATTTCTATATGATGTCTTTTGCTATCCCCATTTCACCCATATGCTGCCCTATAGTGAACTCCTACTAATTATCATAGAGGTCAATGTTGTTATTGTTACTATTGTTTTGTCAAGGTCACTTACATGCTAGAAAGTTTTCTGTTTTATTTTTTTTCAGATAGAATATAACCTAGAATTAAATTTCATACCTTTTTAATAGCATACCATATTGGTCTCCAATATGTTTTTGAGTAAACATTCAGGTGTGAAAAGAATAATTCATATGAATTTATGTGTCCAGGGAGCTATTACATAGAATGTGATATTCATTAGCTGTAAAAAAATATTATCTTTCCTTATCTCTCTTCTAAATTCTATACATTCCAGATATTTACTTCCCTTTGCAGACACATTGGTCACAATTTTCCTGACCACTTTGTGAGATCTTTTGAAATGTGTGATATGTAGTATTTTTTACATTGTCCTAAGTGCATCTTTATGTACCCTTCCAAATCTTATGTTTTTAGTTTGCAATACAAATATTAATATTAATTGTGTTTTAATCCCACAAACATTAGCCGAATTGGATTTTTTTTTTTTTGATACAGGGTCTTGCTTTGTAGTTCAGGCTGGTCCTCAGCTCACTATGTAGCCCAGGCAAGCCTCGAACTCAGCAATCCTCCTGCCTCTGCCTCCCGAGTGCTGGGATGACAGGCGTGAGCCACCACGCCCAGCACTGTGGTATGTGGCATTGATGGCTGGTGGGCGTGAGTCACTACGCCCAGCATTGTATGTAGTTACCGGGGATCAAACTCAGGACGTTGCGCTTGCGAGGCAGGTGCAGAACTACTGAGCTAAATCTCCGGCCCTGAATTAGATGTATTTTTAAGCTTAACATTTTTATGTCCACTATGATTTAAGAGGGATTTACATGTAAGAAAAATAGGTACATTTTACAACTATAAGCCCTTGTATCTGTTGCACCTAAAAGAGGCTTGAATTCAACAAGACAGATAGGGATTGAATATATAAAGGACAGAAATTCTAAAACTAAATTAAAGTTTACATAGTAAAGAAAATATTTTTTTTAAATTTTTATCTTTATCATACATTGTATATACACAACATGATCACACTCAGTATTGGGAATTTGTACCAGTATAAGACACAATTTAATTTTCATTTTCCCCTACCCCCAACAAACTCCATCCCCTAAATACACAAGCTTTGTTTCACTTTTTTTTATTACCATCACATTTTTTTTACCCCTCATTACTGCTCCACCACATTTCCCTTTGAATATTCTCTATCTCACAATGTCCAACCTACATTCCAGAACTCATTAACAGCTTCAGTTTCTCATACCAGAGGACAGATACAATATTTACTCATCTATGACCTATTTATTTCACTTATAAGTATGTCCTGAATATACATCCATTTGAGTAAAATTGACTCACACTTTCATTCTTTAAGGCAAAGTGATGCTCCATTTTCTTGGAAAACCACATCTTCTTTATCCAGTCTCCAGTTGATGGGCATCTGGCTTGTTTCCAAGATCGAGCTACCACAAACTGAACTGCTATGAGCATGGGTGCACATATGTCAGCAATTTTAATATTTATTTTCATTGTGTGTTTCCTGCTCTCAGGATAACAGGTAACTTTATCCAAGTTAGGAAAGTAATATACTGGACACAGAAGTTATTGAACTCTTAAATGTACTATTAATCACAAGTGAACAAAAGAAAAATATATTCAAGTTATTCATTTTTAAACTTGATGATTTATGTATGTTTGTTAAAACTTGGAAAGAAGTAGATAATTTCTACAAAATACAAAATTTAGAGATAAGTAGCCTTATTCATGTTTTCATAGTTGGTATGTACCCAATATTTTCCAAACATTATCTCATCTAATATTATAAAAGTCCCATGGAATACAGTACACATCAGATTAACAAAGAATGGGCTAAAGAGATTGAGCTAATATTCAGTGTTCACGCATTCCATTAAATAACAGGGACTATCTGAAAATAGGAGTTACAGGTGTTAAGTTATATTATCATACCGAAAAAAAAGAGAGAAAGAATAATTTTTTTTTTTTTTGAGACAGGGTCTTGCTCTGTAGTTCAGGCTGGCCCTGAACTCACTACGTAGCCCAGGCAAACCTTGAACTCAGCAATCCTCCTGCCTCTGCCTCCTGAGTGCTGAGATTATAGGTGTCAGCCGCCACACCCAGGTCGTTTTCTTTTTTATGAAGTAGTATGGTATTTCACACACATCTAAGAAAGCACTGAAATAAGAACAAAATTAGACTCGGATCTTGTAAGTATAAACACATGATTTGGTTTCTCAAAGGGTGTCCCCGGTTTCATTTCTGAAGTGTGGCGGGTCCCACCGACTCTCATTGGTACCATTGTAATCACAGCCGTTCTTAGTTCTGTCAGTGATAAATTCTCCTTTTGCTAATGGTCTGTTTTCAACATTTGTCGAATTACTGTGCTAGCATGTGAGTTAGTTCACAGCATTTCAGTATTCAGATCTCTTGAATGTATTCTATTCATTCGGCATAAAAGTCAGTACTCTAGCAATGCCTGAAAGTATAAGCCTCCTACTGTCTCTCCTTTCTCTTCTAGTCATTCCCGTTACCTTTTTGCATATCTGCTCCACCCCAAGGCCTAAGGTCCTTCCATTTCACCCTCCACTCTGATGTCATCCCATCTCACGGTCTTTCACTGTTTGCTACATCCTGAAAATCCTTAACCTGATATTGAGATGCTATCATTTCCCTTAGATAAACACTATTTTCTTCATATTTGTCTAATGTTAAATTTTTATTAGGTACACACAGGACCACCCGATTGTCTCCTCTCTTTGCACTTGGTTTCTTATCTATCTATCTATCTATCTATCTATCTATCTATCTATCTATCTATCTATCTATCTATCTCTCTAGATACGTAGATATCTATCTACCTATTGTTCTGCGTGTCCAGGGCTACAATCAGCAGTTAAACAATATCTGATGTATAAATGTAGCTCAACAAATGTTTGTTAAATGAATTAATGATCTTGTGTTCTTTTGCACTTTTATTTTTGCTCTCTTTATCCTCCTCCTACTTTCCATGAATGCCATTTTCATTTTGACTTCATCATAGTTGCTTCTTATTTAATTTTCTCACTGCCTTCTTTACTATGATGTGCTAAATTCCACAAATCACTGTTATTACTGACTTCCTGAGCATTATGTGCAGTAAGAAGAACAAAATGCCTTGGATTATCCACTGCTTCTTAGAGTATGGGTTTTACTTTGAATAAATTAAAGTGACTTCATTACTGCACTATTATCCCACAGGGATAGTGTTAAACATGAATGATCTACAGCATATGAAGTATAATATGAATTCCATTTAGGTAAACTTAGTTTAAATTATTTTTCTGCTGCCCATCACATACAGTTGTGATATGTGTGATATGCCTTGATGAATCTAGTGAATTTTTATAAGAAGAATGCTGTGGAGTATTTATTGATATTCATCTCCCTTTCTCCATTCTTCAACTAGTTTTGCTTATGCTGTCTTGAGAAAGACAGCACAACGTTGTTCATTTTCATTTGTCAATGCCTTTTTTTTTAAAATGAACAAATAGTTACCGACCATCAACTTGTGTGAGGTATTGGAATCTCACTATTGTTTTTCAGTTATAGAGACACAAGTAACCATGTAATTAGAACTGGGTAGCGGACATTCTCTGGAAGTCTTGATATATAATCATAGTAGAAAATTAGCTAATTAAACATAAAATAAAATAATGTAGAGCTATTACTGTTTGTTTGTTCTAATGAGAAATGGAGAAAGAAAATAAGTAATTTACTGAAGGCCATGAGTTTTGTATCTTGAAGCCAACTGAAGGCCTTCTCAGTTCACAACCCCTCCTTTATAGGTGGAGGTCTATTCTCTTGAGCATGAATAAAGGTAATTTCTGCCAGCAAAGTCCTCAGAATAAAATAGCAACAATTAACAATAAGTATCTGTTACTCTGGTATGAATCAGGGTATATTCTATTAGAATTTGTATGGAGACACAGCAATTGAAAATACAGAATAACTTTCTAAATGAGTACAAGGCAGAAAAGCAGGGGCAGCTGAAGAGCAATGAAGACCCATCAGAACCAGATTAAACTGATAAGGACAGATACTACACTTGATCTTAGCCAAAAGGAAAATGAGAATTAGGTCATGTCATATACTGGTGGAAATTCTCAATGTTGAGTGTGATCATGATGTATATATAAAATGTACCTTTATAACAATTGAAAATATTTTTTTAAAAAGAACCAGAAATATTGAACAAGGAAATCAAGCAAATTCTGTAAAATTTAAAAAGTATAATGAATTATTAGGTAAGTTTGCATGTCTCTTCTCTGAAGTTTTTATTGGCCTTTCTCTCTCTCTATGGAATATTAATTTTATTACTCTGCAAAGCTAATGTCTATTTTTGAAGCTCAAAACATTATGAAGACTTGAACAATGCAAGGAAAAGTATTAGCATTCATTAAACGAATCCTTTATTCACTTTTAATGTGCCTCATTTCCCTCCTTCTAAATACAAGTAGTACCTTTCAATTCCACTTACAGCAAAAGATAATTGGGCACTTGGAAATAGCATAACCCAAGATGAGAGCCATGAACATTCCATTGTCAGTCTGTCGCATTAATAAAAGTGCAATCATCTTGCTTTATTTTAAGTATGCTACGTGAGAAAATAAAAAAAAAAAAGAAATCGAGCACCCCTGGTATGCACCGTTATGCTTTGTATTGTCAGGTTATTCTCTAATGCAAATATCACAGATGTTGACCAAAATTAAAGTAATAGTTCACTCCGGTGGAAGCAGTGGCTTACAGATTGCTTTGATAGCGTGATAACTATGAACATGACCATCTGCTTTCCGACCAACATTATTAACGTCACTCTTCTTATTCTATTTTAAACTTTTCCTTATATTGTCACCCACTCAAAACTTTTTGTTAAAGTACTTTAACGTTAATCAAGACTGAAGCTTACATTTGCAACCATATCGGGCTTCAGAGGTTTTCGGTAAGTTCCAATACAGTTAGAATTACAAGAACCTCCTGCTTGTGCCCCTAATTCGGATGATCATGAAGTTAAAACACATGCTCAGTTCTGCAGTGAAGAAAAGGGGTAGAATCTTCATTTTTGGAAGTGAATCAAAGTGAGAGACCTGATGCATTATTTCTCTTCTGTCCTTTCATTAGAGAGAGTTTGCATCCTGCTCTTCAAATAGTGTACGGATTTTACGAGGGTGTTGAGTGTGTGTTCTGTGGAAGTGACCCTGTTGTCACCATAAATGTAGGTGTTTAAAAGATGTGAAAATTTGGCCCCATGGAGCTTCATAAATAAAGTCCAACTAAAATACGTCCTGTACCACGAGGATCATGTAGAGCATAATGCACAGGTGTGAGGCAGTCCTGTGCGGACAGCTCGGGGTAGACAAGCTGCAGGTTAGTGTGTCTTGCTGGCTGCCGTGCCCACTGTGAGAGAGTGACATTTGACTTGAGTTTTGTGACTTTTCATAAAACTAGATTTTAGTTAAAAACCAATCTTTTGTTAAAAAAAAAAACATCAGAATCCATTCTAAAGTTCTGCTCTGAGAAGTGAAGCTCAACACAGCAGAACTGGTATGGGTTTGGGAGGCCGCACGATGAAGGCCGCTGTGCTTTCCAGGCTCGACTACATCGGACTCTTTCCTGACGTCTCGAAGGTGCGGTCAGTACTGATTGCTGTGTGACTGAAGCCACTGCGCATGATTATACTCGAAAGTAGGAAGAAGTGGGCTTCTCTCCTCTGTTTTAGACATGAGTCCTTCTTTGACATTTTTTTCTCCTTTATCACC
The DNA here is from genome assembly GCA_004025085.1 of Thryonomys swinderianus. Lineage (NCBI taxonomy): Eukaryota > Metazoa > Chordata > Mammalia > Rodentia > Thryonomyidae > Thryonomys > Thryonomys swinderianus. The sequence continues at coordinate 7,149 of PVIC010024576.1, forward strand.
TTTCATTACTGTTTTCTCTCTCTGTTTTCAACTTCTTCTTTTCCTTATTTTCCTTCATTTGTCATCTTTTTACTCTTTCCCTCCCCCCCTCTCTCTTGCTTTTTTTTTTTTTTTTTTCAAGGCAGGGTTTCGCTTTGTAGTTCAGGCTGGCCCTGAGCTTACTATGTAGCCCAGGCAAGCCTCAAACTCAGCAATCCTCCTGCCTCTGCCTCCTGAGTGCTGGGATTACAGGCGTGAGCCACCACGCCCGGCTCCCTTGCATTTTTTTCTACCTTTCATGATGTTTCTCTTTTTCCCATTAATAGGAGAAATTTTAATATCCTCACTTTAAAACAATGTTACATATTTAAGTTGTTTTTGTCTTCTTTTTTACTTATGCCTCTCCTTGTCTCCTGTGGGTCCATGACTATCATTTGAAACAAACTTGGCATTTCTATTACTTACATGTATTCCTCAATGATACCCTTATGTTCTTTTTGAAAAGTATAAATATGTTAAAATTCAGATGCAATATAAATTTAAGGGAATAAGACCTTTGTGGGTATAATAACTAATAAACATTAAAGATCAAAGTTAAACATTATAGTGTTGCCTGCATATGATTGCTAAAATAAGTAAATAAGTACTTCACAGAGGAGGTCGTCCTAGTTACTGTCTTATTACTAGAACCAAAGATGCAGCACCCACAAGTTAAAGGAAAAAGGCTTTATTTTAGCTTACAGTTTGTAGAAATTTCAGTCCCTACTTGGCTGGTTCCCAGGAGCAACGGCCTGGCAGGCCCAGAGACAGTAGCAGGGAGCTTTATTGCATTCAGGCTCTAAGCCTATCGCTTGCTGCACCTCACAGCCAGGGTCTTCACCCTTCAGTGAATCCATTCAGACACACTCAGCACTATGCTAAGCTACTGAGTGGGATCTTCTGGTGATGACATACCACAGCCCCTTGGCAGGTCCTTCCATCCAGCCATTTCCAAAAAGGGGTACCCTCGATGTGAGGCTTCGGGCAGAAACCTAGCAAACAAAACCAGAGTCCACCCAATGCCCAAATGAAAATGTGACAAGCTGTTTCTCTTCATTAAGAAATAAACACCATGAGAAAACAACAAACTCAACAAAGTGTATAAAATCAGAAGACTGAAAATGACAAGTGCTGGGAAGGACATGAAATAAGGAAAATGGCCAGAATGATCTGTTTGAGGGAATTATTTTACGATCTGTGCATATTTCAGGCAAGCAATTGACAGTTTCTGCAACAGAAATAGTAATTACTCCTGTGAATCAACAATTCCACTTGGAGATGGCAAGCCAGAAGATTTATTTTAAAAGCTCATATTAACATTGTTCATAGTAGCCTAAAACTTAAAAAAATACAATAATGCCTCCTACAGTTAAGTAAAGTCTTAACAGTACAATGTTATATGACAGCATGGTTAAACGACTTACAGCTGTGCACGCCAGGGATGAAACAGTATTAAAAACTGAAGCCATGAAGAAATTAATACTCTTTACACAATACAGGCACCTGGCACTTGGTTAGCCGAAAAATTTGGTTTGAGTCTATGTTTCAATTGAGTGTATCAGTCATCACATCTATAATTGCATCATTGCCATTTGATCTGAGAAAATTATCTTGAGCAGGAGGTTAATTATTACATCGATGCATGAAATATTATCTGCACATGTACACTGGCACACATATATATATATGTTTCCAAGCTGCCGTGACAGAACACTACACACTAGTTGGTACATAGCAAGTACATTTATGTTCTCAGTTTTGGAGTCTGGAAGTCCCAGTAAAACTGTGACTAGTTTGGTGTCTCAGAAGCCCCTCTCCGTGGCCTGCAGCCTGCTGCCTTCTCAGCCCCCTCACATATAGTCTTTACTTTTTGTTGGAAGGTTCCCGGGTTCTTTTTGTGTTTCCCAAGTTTCTCTTAAAATGACACTAAATTGGTTCACACCCTAATGATCTAATTTTAAGTTAATCACCATTTAAGTATCTACTTAAATATAGTCACATCTTGTAGCATTGCAAATTGAGGCTCTATTTAATGTGTGACTAGCAAGAAGCCACAACACCCCCACCCCATAACACTAACATGTTTGCATCTCACACAAAAATTATTTTAGGGCCTCATGATGATTACTTAGGGCTGCTGAGAGAGGAAAAGGAGCATGGCCTTGTTTCCTGATGGCTTTTCATGGTGCACTTATAAATAAGTATCAATTTGTAAGCAAAGACTAATAAATTGGCTAAGAAACTGAAATTTAAATTTTGATAACAGAATATGAAAGTGCTGTTTTCTTATTTAATGCCAACCAGAGCTTACACACTCGTGAAATGAAACCCAGTCGATAACATAGCTGTGACACATCTTGCCGATGTCAGATAACCCCTTTCTTCTGCCACAAAAGAGCCTGTGCGCTCAGTGGCCGTGATGACAAGAATCGAGGTCAGCGCCAGCGCCAGTGAGACACGTCAACCTGGCTGTCACGGCAGCTGAGTGCTCACGACTCCAGACTGGATGTCGTTCCACAGTTGCTGCGGGATAAACGACAACCTGCCAGCTCCGTGTTACCAGAATAATAATCTCACGAGGTACCTTTCACCATGGAGGACCGGTGCTGTGTGACACTGAGAAAGACACATATCCAGGAAACACTGTGCATTCGTGCTTGTGATGATGCTGCCCAGGTCTGTATCCTGCGATGTTCAGCAGGTTCCGCAAGCCCAGTTTGTTCCTCACTCGGCGTCCTGACCTTGACGGCTCGTTTAAACCGTCCTTAGGCATCCGCACCTAACAAAAATCGGTGCTCACTTGACGAAATGGTTTGATATGATGATGAAATGCCGAAAATCAGCTACTGTTCCATTGCGGTGCAACATTTTGAAGGTGCAAAGATGATTTCTTCAAGCCAGAAGTCAGGTGTGCTGTCCTATTTAAAAATCTTAAGGAAACAAAGCTTAAGGAAACAAATCTTAAGGCCGATAGCACCATCTGCGGGCATTCGCCGTGAGAGCTCTGATTTTCTCCTGCGCCACGGTCCCGGGCTGTTGTTCAGAAGCAACTTGGATCTAGAGGAACACTTCTAGGGAGGACGGTCAGCGGCCGGGGAGACTCGGGAATGCGCCATGGTATCTGTTGACTGTCTGAGCCGCAGAGACGGCTGCACTGCGGAGCAAATGCGAACCACTCAGGGCAACGTGAGTCATTCGTAAATATTGCAGAGATAGAGCATGACACTTTCCTTCTCAATGACTGTGATCACGCCCAACTCAGTCACCGCCAGGAACTCAAGTCCTCCAGGGACAAAGACGTGCATCACTGTACCAGCACAAGGACCATCAGGACAAGTTCTCAGATCAAGGGAGAATGTGTGGATGTTGACGAGGAAGAAAATGACTGGTAGCTGGAGCCGGGCGTCCCTGAGTGACCACAGTAGAAATTGCGATGATAATTGTCTTGCTTATATCTCACTGCTCTTTTTGCACAAAAAAAAGTGATATCTAAAATGAGAATTAAGTCCCATCAGGTACTGGTACAAATTTCCTAGTCAATTGTGTATATAAAGTGCACCAATAAAATTAATTTTAAAAAGTGGTATTTAGTATTTCAAGTCTCAAGCACACACGCGACTGCAGTGCCCTCGTATCCACGTGGTTCTGTGGCTGACACGCCTGCTCGGGTCCACCGAGACACCGGTTTTCAAGTATAGGAAAGACAGCAGCACAGGTCGTGATACAAAAGGGGAGGGATGCAAAGAATCTCTTCCTCGGATATAGTTTCCCTCCTGCTCCTACAGATTGACGTATCTGGACTAAATAGACAGCTTCCCACGCTTTCTGCTCTCCAGCAGCGGAGGAGGCGAGCTGGGGAACAGCCGGACAAGCACGGCAGGGAGGAGAGGGGGGCTGCGCCTGTCATGGCGCCCGCTCGGCCCTCGGGAGCGGTGCTCGGCGGAATGTCACAGCCGAGACGGCGGCCGGCTCTGTGCAGCTCGCCCTGCAGCTGACCGCCCCGCTTCCCCTCCCTCCTCTGGCCCCCCCAGGTCTCTGATCTCCCCACTTCCGCCTCGCTAAGCGTTCCAGCGAAGTATACCGTGCGCGCCACCAGCAAGACATCATTTCTAAGCATTTTTAAAATTGACACATTTTACTGTTTCACATGGCTGAGTCAAATGTGCAGAACAAATATGACAGAAATAAAATTGCATCAAGAATCATTATTTACATATTAATACACTCATATGGTTAACTATCTCCTTAAATAGCCTCAAGAAGTTTACAGTTGCCCCCTGTTGCCATTTTACTTTTTCCTTTACACCTAAAATTATTACTGTACATTGATGGACAGAACAGATTACCAAAAATCTATTTAAGCTGCCAGAAAACCAGGCAAAGAATAAAATGTCATTTTGGAGAAACAAACTTAGCAACTAATGGCACTTTGCCAACCCAGAAGCAGATGTTTAACTATAACTGTGAATGAAACATGAATAGAAAAAAAATAGCATCATGTTATGAAAGTTTTAGCTTAGAAAGTACAAAATTGGAACGCTAACAACATAAATACCAAGATGGAAAAACAAAGGTGTAGTAGAATCAGTCACAGGCTTTGTGATACATCTGTAAGACTGATGATTCCTTTTTTAAACTCAAAAATCTATGATGATGGGAGTAACTTGAAAGTCAAGGAATTTGCTGGTTCACAAGCTTTTTGGAAAGTTCAGGATAGGACTGGAAAGGGGTGAAAGCAAAGTTCACTCGGAAAATGGAAGGGGCACTACTCCGGGTTGTAAAGCTCAACAAAAACCACTGATATGGAAATACTGGCTGATGAGAACAGTCTCTCCAGAAAATGAACATCTTTCTCCTGTGAGTTTATTTAACAATATGGAAAGAAAAAAATTTCCCTTCTATGAAAAGCATCTGTGCTGAGGTACTTCACCACTCTATTTACAGATCATTTTAAGGGTAAAATAGACACTTTTTCTCTTGGCCACATAGCATGCTTCTATAATGCTTCCATGGATAATGAATACACACTACAAAGTAGTTACTACTCAAGAGGCTCAGTTTTAGGATTGGTAATATAATCATGCAACTTTCGGGCCGGAGATTTAGCTCAGTGGTTCCGGCGCCTGCCTCGCAAGCACAAAGTCCTGAGTTCGATCCTGGTAACCACAAACAATGCTGGGTGTGGAGACTCACGCCCACCAACAATCAATACCACGTACCAAAGTGCCGGGCGTGGTGGCTCACGCCTGTCATCCCAGCACTCGGGAGGCAGAGGCAGGAGGATTGCTGAGTTCGAGGCTTGCCTGGGCTCCATTGTGAGCTCAGGCCCAGCCTGGACTACAGGGTGAGACCCTGTCTCAAAAAAAAAAAATAATAATCATGCCACTTTCACAACAACCATCTTACAACACAGCTCAGCTCTTTACGGTACAGCCACAGAATAGCCCGCCTTTCAAAGGTTTTCCCCCACTTTTCAGCATTTCCAGAAACAAACAATGAAATAATTTTAGCTGTAGAAATTTTCATCTAAAGGCAAATGCAACATTTTATGCTGTAACTTCTGAGAATAAAAACTCAAAGACTCGGTGTACTTTAACGATTATTACACTTCACACAGTCTCCTGTATGATTTCACATTGTGGTTTCCAGCAATAACCTGTGTTATACTTACAGTATAGTCCCTAACAGATGGTAAAACAGATAATGTTATCCTCCTATGGCTAAATATTTTTTTTTAGTATGAGTGCATTTCCAAAAGAAATACAAACTGACAATTTGCACTTCATACATAAACATTTAGCAAAATTTAAATTATCCAGGTAAACGGTAACACAGATGTTTTGTGGAACAGAGTTAACATTCTCAATGTTTATGAAGGTGCGCATGTGGAATCTTTAGGGAATTCCCCCTATTTTTATACTGCAGTTGGAACTAAGAAATTAAAATAAAACTTATTATTTCAACCAACTTGACCAGTTTCGATTGAGTTTGTTCATAGCAGGTACGGTTTAGTAGACAATGGAGAAATCCCAAGCCACTGGCTCATTTTCTAAATGAGAAAACTGTGACTCAGACAGTGTAGGTGTCACGCACAAGAACACACACTGGCTCATCGCAGAGCATCTGGAAAGCACAACTTGCTGAACCAATTAGGATTCTTTCTACACTGCTATTGCAAACAATTTATGTGGCATTTTACAAAATGTACATCCTTAAAACGCAAACATATTTGATTGCATATATTCTGTTTTAAACTAAATGCTTAAGACATTAATAAATGTATACTAGTTTATAGGAACATACAGAATTATATTTTTAAAAATTGATTTGAGTCCCATTAGATTGAGAAACTTTCCTAATAAACTAAAACCAGCTGTACAGTAGCTATTACAGTAGAAATTATAAAATACCTTTTACAGAATGATTAGCCCTAATGTTGACATGTGTTATTGACAGAAATGATTATCATAAGCTGGGTCTGGTGGTACACCCTTAAGCCCAGCACTCAGAATGGTGAGGGAGGAGGATCGCTATGATTGAGCCTAACTTTTTAAAAAATTTTTAAAAATTTAATTGAATTTTTTATTGGTACATTTTATATACATCTCACAATCTCACACAACACTGGGGAATCTGAACTAGTATATGACACAAGTTAATTCTCATTTTTACCCACATCCCTACCTACCCACAACTCCCCACCCCCTATATACATGCTCTTTTATTTTCTTTCAGAATCATATTTATTCCTTCCCCTCATTACTTTCCCACACCAAATTTCCTTTGGAAATTTCCCATTCTACAAAAACTGTCATACTTTCTAACTTGGTCTGTGTAGTAAGTTTAAGACCAGCCTGTGCTACACAAGAAGATTGTCTAAAAAAGAAAAAGAAATCATCATAAGCTGGGCCAGAATACAGTATACAATTATATAAGCAGATAAATGAAAAGACCTTACAGTACAGGGACGATCACTGGCCAAGGTGGTAGACCCTGAATATGCAGTTAATGAAATACCATACCCGTCACCCCTCCATGACATACTACCGCATGCCTCACTCCACAAAAATCATGTGGTTACTAAACTCATGCCCACTCTACCATAGAGCATATTTCCCACAGTCATGTCTGATCCATCTCCATTTACATTTGCTGTATTCAGCTGAGAAGGAAGTGTAATGCCAGTGTCAGGAAGCAGGAGACGTCCACATTCCGAGTGTACATTTGAACGGCCTGTAGTTTTTTTTTTTTTTTTTTTTTGCTTTAATTTAGTGTGGAGGGGGCCATGTGTCTAACCTTAAGTTTCCAGAGCTTGTGCCCGTGTGTCCCAAAGCTGGAGTTGGTGGGAGACACTGAGCTGAGATGGCTGAAGTAGGCCTCTGAGGAGTCATACGGCAGAGGCCACAAGGGCCTTAACCACGCCAGACAGACAGAATTGCTCTCTCTGCTACTTTAAATTTTTTCTAAAAGAAAACATCATCAATATAATGAACCTGATTTTATTGCACCTGTGCAACAAATATTTCCCATTCATGTTTCTATTTTTTATTTTCTGTGTTCCCCAGATAAAGTCATGGAAACAAACTCTCTCTTTAACATTGGGATAGAAGAGAAAAGCTTATTTTAGTCAATGATACATTCCTCCTGTCTTTGGGCTTCTTACAATTGTATGGTTCACAACCAATGTCCGAGTCAGTAAATGACACTAGTCTACTCGATCGTATTTTGTCTGCCATTCTTTTGTGAGGAACCTGAACCATTATCATTATAAACATGATCAGCTGCTTTGAAAAGGCCTATTTAGAGAACTTCTTGAACCAAAATTGTGCTTGTCTACTGCATTCTTAAAATTCTATGTATCTTAATAGTCACTTTCCAAAATGGCTGAGAAGGTTGCATAGTTCTCTTTTTACATGTCTGAGTAACTTTGAATGAAGAAAGTCTTTCTACTTATTTGCATGCAGCAAAACAGCAAGAAATCCAATTGATTTCACACAGTCTCCCATCACGACCTTGGGTCAAGGTGTCGCTCGTGACACTCCAGCTGAAGCTTCATGCTGCAGTGATCGTGCTCAGTCTACTGTGGCCCTCTACATAGCAGCTCAACTGCACTGTGGGTACCGGCCTTTGTCCCCTCTGGTCAGGGCTGGGCAATGATGTGGAAAGTCTGTACATAGCAACTGTTTCTACTGAGCTCTATGCACAGCATAGACAGACATCTCCGAGGGAGGCAGAGGGTGGGAAGTCCTAGCTCTTTTCTACATTACATTCTCGGTTAAACTGAAGTGATGCTCATGTTTCCACACCATTTATTTTAGCTATTCCTCTGACTCACTGTTTTACATTTATGCATTTTAGGATAAACTGATTGAACCTGTGATTTTTTTTTTAATGTACCTTTCTGGGCAGGAAATTTTTTAGTCATTTCTCTACCTCAGTAATGAAACTGGGCTAAAACAGTGTCCATTGGTAAGAGGCAAGGGAGACACTTATTTGGAATAAAAACTTTACGAATAAACAAAAAATTCATTAATACAATAATATACAGATGAATTTCCAAATAAAAAAGTTAATGCAAGACTCTTCAATGCACAAATTTCACTTTTTTTTTTTTTTGAGACAGGCTCTCACCTTGTAATTCAGGTAAACTTTGAGCTCTCTATGTACCCCAGGCAAGCCTCAAACTCAGCAAACCTCCTGCCTCTGCCTGCCAAATGCTGGGATTACAGGCACAAGCCACTGAGGCCAGTTGTGATGTGTATATAATGATCCAATAAAGAGTCAAATAAAAAAAAAACTTGAAGGAACTGTCAATCACACCAACATTTTGTCTGCCTCCATGTAAATCATATCTCAATTGTATTTATTTATTTTTTTGCATTGCTTGGGAAGCTCTCTTTTCATGAATTTCATCCCTAATGTCAATTTGCTATCTGACACCTCGCTTCATATCAGCTGGCACTGTGCTCATAATTTATGGAAATATCCCAGAGACGATTAGCTTACATGTATGTAGCAGAAAACAAAGTCACTGCACTATGTAAAGTGCAGCATTCCACTCCCTTACTGACACAATAAGTGTCTGCTTATAAGAGATGAGCTGTTAAAGGTAAGAGTAGTGTCAGTTCGTAGGGGCTGAGTCCCGGATTCCCTTGCCACCATTTCTAACGTCGTTGCTCAGGCCCTCCGCTAGGACATGCTACGGAGCACTCTCTCTGGTGTTGCCTGGCAGAGGAAATCAGAGCATTTAGGGAACCTATGGCAGCCTGGAATCATCCATGGCTTCCATTTCTGTAATTCATACATTTTGAATACTGCAAATCAGTGTGTGTGTGTGTGTGTGTGTGTGTGTGTGTGCATGCGCGCACGTGCGTGTGTGTGAAGTTTCTTTGGTAGCATTATGAAAACAAGGGAGGGAAGAATAAAAATAGTAAGTTAAAATGTCAGCTGTACTCATGAATAGTTAAAACAAAATGAAATAAACTCCTGCGACATCAGCATGATTTTTACTTCTAAAGGAAATATCTCTAGCAGGAGTAGGAATTAGTAGAACTAAGAAATTATTTAATAAATAGTATTTGTTGTTTTCAATGAGAAGATGATATTGGATTAAATAGGAAAATGTTAAAATACAGCATTAGAAATACTCTTCCAATAGTGATAAAATTACAAAAGTTTATATAACTCTAAGTTGTTCACAGTACTTCAGTTTTTATACCAGAGCACTTTATAAGAAGAAATATAGACTTGCTATAAAAGCTTTGGCACAATTAGAATCCTTCAAACATAACATATAAAATAAAATAAATAGTAAAATGACTCTTATTTCAAACTAATGGCTTTTCCAGATAACACTTTGTCTTCGGAAGGGGAAACGGGATAGAGCTACAACATCAATAATACTTTTACAGTCGGCCAATTTGAGAATCATAATGAAGAAAGAGCTTTGGGTACAAAAATAACATGGATATTTTCACCTCATGTATTTTGTTAACTCTCAGGCATGGCTGACAACTAAAAAGAGTAGCGATGAGGAGAAACTTTACCTTTTGAAAGAAAAATCAATGTCTAGATGCCAGAGGGTGATGTGAAGTCAGTAACCAATGTGTCTTACATCAGTTTTGTGGCCTATAACCAATGGAACTTTATTTCTCGTTATATCAGTTAGTTTTCTTACTGTTGAGTGAAGATGTCTAACACAAGTTAAAGCAGGAAGGGGTGATTTTGTTTTTTTTAAAAATCAATTTTATTTGGACATTTTATACATCCATTATGATCACATTCAGCATTGAGAGCTGTACCTATACTTGACACATTTTGATTCTCATTTTTCCCTTTTCCTTTGCCCTTCCTGCTACTCTCATCCCGTTTTTGAAAGCTTTGTTTCCATTTTTTTGTGTTTACTATTAATTTTTAAATTTCCATTCTTAACTTTTTTTCCTACTGCCACTACCCCTCTTTTATCCAGGAAAGGATTATTTTGACACACAGTCTGTTGTGGTTTCAGTTCATTTTGGCTGGCTCCAAGGCAGGCTAACATGACAGAGAGAGACTACAAAAGAGAAACAATCCATGGCAGAGCAGACAGAAGACATCAAATAGCAGCAGCAGCAGCAGCAGCAGCAGCAGCAGCAGCAGCAGCAGCAGCAGCAGCAGCAGGAGGAGGAGGAGGAACAGGCCTTCCTTTATATTCCATCCATGCCACGTGTCACTCAAGGTCAACCTTGCCATTACGCACACCCAGAACTGTTCTAACCCAGTTAGTGAAATAATCCACTAAACACATTCTTTTTTCATTAATTGATTTTTTGGTACATTTTATATGCCGATTATGGTCACAATCAACATTGAAAATTGGTACCAATATATGACATGATTTAATTCTCATTTTTCCCATTGCTCTGCCCGCTCTACCACCCCCTCTCGGTATATAAATAAGCTTTGTTTCCTGTTTTTTCTACCATAACATTTTCCTCCATGTTAAATATCTCTATCCCCCTTTACCATTTGAGTATTTTCTGTTTCACAGTATCTATCATACACTGTAGAACTCATTTATGTTTTCAATTTTTCATACCAGGAAAAAATATGGTATTTTCACAACTGTGATGTATTTATTTCACTTATGAGTATGTCCTCAAGGTTTATCCATTTGAGCATAAATGACTCAAACTTATGATTCTTTTTTTTTTTTTTTTGTTCAGACAGGGTCTCGCTTTGTAGTTCAGGCTGGCCCTGAGCTCACTGTGAAGCCCAGGCAAGCCTCAAACTCAGCAATCCTCCTGTCTCTGCTCCTCAAATTCTGGGATTACAGGCATGAGCCACCACACCCAGCAAATTTATAATTCTTTATGGCAGAGTAATACTCCATTTTTATAAAAGAACCATGCCTTTATCCATTCTACATTTGGGTTGTTTCCAAGATTTAGCTATCACAAACTGTGCTGCAATGAACACAGATGTACAAATGTTGCTATGATATGAATCGTTCAATTTTTTTATGTATAAACCTAGCAGGGGAATAGCAGGGTCAAATGGAATCTCTAATCCAAGGGTTCTGAGGACTCTCCACACTGATCTCCACAGTGGTTCCACTAGTCTACATTCCCACCAACAGTGGAGAAAGATTCCTTTCTCATCACAGTTTCGCCACCATTTGTTGCTGGTTAAGATCGAGATAGCAGACATGCTTTGTGGAGATGGAATCTCAGTATTTTTTCATCTGCATCTCTCGAATGATTAGTGATGTTGAGGATCTGTTAAGCTGCTTCTTAGCTGCTTTTACTTCTTCCTCTGAAAAAGTGTCTGTTCATTTCAGATGCCCATTTTTAAATTGGGTCTTTAAATTGGGTGCGCTGATTTTTTTTTTTTTAAGCTCTTTGCATGTTCTAGATAATAGCCCTTTTTCTGAAAAAAACTGCTGTTATTTTTTTTCCCCAACTTGTTCTTTGTCTTTTCTCTCTGCCAGGACTCTCTTTTTTGTTAAATTGAATTCTTTATTGGTAAAATTTATATACATCTCAAAATCACATATAACATTGGGAAATTTGTACCAGTATATGCCACAAGTTAATTCTCATTTTTACCCATATCCCTACCCACCCCCTCCTCCCCCCTTTATACATGCTTTTATTTTCTTTCTGTATCATATTTATTCCTTCCCCTCATCACATTCCCACACCAAGTTTCCTATAGAAATATTCCACTCTATAAAAGCTGTCCTACTTCCTAGAACTCATTTGCATCTACAGGTGTTCATGCCAAAGAGAAGATCTGGATATTGTCTATCTGTGATCTATTGATTTCACTTATTAGTATATCCTCCAGATGTCTCCATTTGCACCTAAATGGACCGGTCTTGTCATTCTTTATGGCAGAGTAATACTCCATTTTGTAAAAACACCACATCTTCTTTATCCACTCTCCAGTTGATGGGCATTTGGGTTGTTTCCAAGATTGAGCTATCACGAACTGAGCTGCTATGAACAAAGGCATGGAATCCCACTCGTTGATTCAATCAGCTACTTTTCACGCTGTGGAAGTGCGGTTCACAAAGTCTTTTCTAAGCCAATGTCTCCAAGAGTTCTACCCAACCTGTTTTGCAGAAGGCTTAGTGTTTATGTTTTAATATTTAGGTCTCTAATCCACTTTGATTTTAGTATAGGGTATGTTGAAAGAAATAGATCTAGCTTTAGTCTCTGGCAGTTTAAGCCACGTTTTTCCAGCACCATTTATTAAAGAGGCTATCTTTCTTCCATTGAGGATATTTGGCTCCTTTGTCAAAGATGAGTTGGTATAGTGTACTTGAAGTTGATTCTGGATCTTCTAATCTGTTCTACTGGTTCTCAGGTTTGTTACTTTTCTAGTATCATTTCATTTTTATCACAGTGGCTTTGTAGTATAGTTTCAAGTTGGGGATTGTGATACCCCCTACCATGTCCTTGCTACTTGGAATTGGTTTTGCTATTCTAGGTGTCTTGTGGTTCCAGATAAATTTTTGGGCAATTTTCTCTAGATCTGTGAAATATACTGTTGGGATTTCATTTGGTATTGTATTGAATCTATACCACAGTTGTGGGAGCATAGCCATTTTGACAGTATTGATCCTTCCTCTCCAGGAACAAGGGATGTCTTTCCATTTTCTGATATCCTTTTCAATCTTCTTTTTCAGAGTGTTATAGCTTTCCACGCAGAGGTCTTTCACCTTCTTTGTTAGACTGATTCCTAGATATTTCATTTTTTGTATGTTGTTATGAAAGGGATTGACTCTTCAGTGAGTCTGTTATTTGTGTATAAAAAGGCTATTGCCTTTTGAGCATTGACCTTGTATCCAGCCCTGTTACTTAATTTGGCAATTAAGTATTTTGGTTGTGTTTTTAGGATGTTTTATACAGAGTATCATGTCATCAGCAAATAATGACAGTTTAACTTCTTTCTTTCCTATATTTATCCTTTTTATTTCTATCTTTTATCTAATTGTTGTGGCTTATGTTTCCAGCACTATATTGAACAAGAGTGGTGATAGGGGACAGCCTTATCTCATTCCTGATATTAGTGTTAAACTTTAGGTTTTTGACCATTGAGAATGATGATGGTTATTGATTTCTCATACATAGCTTTTATTAGGTTGAAGTAAAGTCTGTCTATTCCAATTTTCTCTAGGGTTTTGACCATGAATGGGTGTTGGGTTTTGTTAAATGCTTTTCCTGCATCTATTGAGATGACCATCTGGTTTTGTCCATGAATCTGTTAAAATAGTGTATTGATGGGGCCGGAGATTTAGCTCAGTGGTTCTAGTGCCTGCCTCACAAGTGCAAGGTCCTGAGTTCGATTCTGGTAACCACATAGAATGCTGAGTGTGGTGACTCATGCCCACCAGCCATCAATACCACGTACCACAGTGCCGGGTGTGGTGGCTTATGCCTATAATCCCAGCACTTGGGAGGCAGAGGCAGGAGGATTGCTGAGTCTGAGGCTTGCCTGGGCTACATATTGAGTTCAGGGCCAGCCTGAACTACAAAGTGAGAACCTGTCTCAAAAAAAAAATACTTATTGTATTTATTGATTTACATATATTGAACAGTCCTTGCATCCCAGGGATGACTCCAACTTTGTTGGGGTGTATGATTTTCTTGATGATTCTCTACATTCTATTTGCCAGTGTCTTAATGAGGACTTTTACATCAATACTCACTGAGTGATTGGGCTATAGTGCATTTTTGGGGGGTGATTCTTTTTCTCCTTTTGAAATCAATGTAATGGTTGCATGGTTGCTTACAGGAATTAGTGAGTTTTGCTTCCCTTTTGATTTCATTAAAGAGTTTGGGAAGTACTGGCATTAACTCCTCTTTAAAAGTATTGTAGAATTCAGCAGTGAAGCCATCAGGACCAGGGCTTTTTTTTTGCCAGTAGATTTTTTTTTACTTACATTTTCAATTTCACAGATTGATACTGGGGTGTTTAACATTTTCATATATTCTCCATTCAACTTTGGATGTTTATATGTATCTAGAAATCATCCATTCCTTCTACATTTTCCATCTTATTGGAATACAAATTTTGAAAGAGGTATTTTTTAGCCTCTGGATTTCAGTTTCATCTGTGGTTCTGAACCTCAAGGTACCAGAAAAAAGAGGATCGAGATAAACAAAAGCTCATACTAGGGAAGAGATCATAAAGATCAGAACAGAAATCAATGCAGTGGAAACTAAAAGAACAATACAAAAAATAAATGAATTGAAGAGTTGTTTCTCTGGAAGGATAAATAAAATTGATAGACCTTTAGCCAAGTTTACCAAACAAAGGAAGGAAAAGGCTCAAATCCATGCTATTAGCATTGAGAAGAGGGAAATGACCCTAAACACACTCTTAATCTCAGTATCACAGCCCCATAATTCAGACACTTTCAAAAACCCCCACTATGAACCCCTGAGGCTTTGGGGAGACATCTAGATCTAAGCCAAATGACTTGTACTGCCGAAGGTTTGGAAATCTAAGATCAAGCTTTTGTGGGTTTTATCTCAGGAAGTGATCTGCTCCCTGACAGATAACCTTCTTCTGCCACTTGACAGAAAAAATAAGGAAAATCTCTGTGTATTCTTTAATAGGGCCACCTACCCGATTCCACAGGTCTCCAACCTCATGGCATGATCATCTCCCAAAGATTCACCTCCTAATACTATCAAATGTGAGGATGAAGATGTAAAAATATTAATTTTGCAGAGACACAAACTTTCAGAACATAGAGCAACCCATGCTAATCCTAGGTTCATGGCTCAAACAATAAACACTTCTGAAACCTAAAATAGGAATTGTATACCCACAGAATAAGCCCATATATACAATAGTATATATGTTCATTTTAAATAATGTTGAAAAATATTGCATCATTATGAAATGATATTTGTTACATGTTCAAAACAATTCAGGGGCACTAAAGCAATCACTCCAAGAAGTGAAAAAGCAAGTTGATCAGTATCCCTACTTCATTGATAAGAAGATTTTAATGTGAACAAAGTAAATTAAATGAGTGAGACATATATTCTTAATTATAGTATTAATGTTATCCAAAGACTTTGTAGGTGGGGTAATGATCAGCAATTGAAAATTACATATTAGAGACAATGAAAGTATTTTATACCACATGAAATATGTAAAAATATCAATACTGTATAATATACTCATCATTTAACTTTAATTTACAACCTTTCTCAATCCTACTATATAGATGTATTCACATACAAAAATTAATACTCTGAGTGATTGGCAAGAACATTGTTTTATTTAATTATAAAACCATTATTCTTTTCAAAAGCATAGCAAATATTGCCAGTCAAAATGGTCACCATGCCGGGTGTGGTGGCTCACGCCTGTAATCCCAGCACTCAGGAGGCAGAGACAGGAGGATGGCTGAGTTCGAGGCTTGCCTGGGCTACATAGTGAGCTCAGAGCCAGCCTGAACTACAAAGTGAGACCCTGTCTCAAAAAAAAAAAAAAATCACCATTTGGAGTGAAAAATGCAGATGAACAAAGCTCTTAGTTTATTTATTGAACATTAATAAATTTCTAAACAGCATGAATCACAAAATATTTCTACACTGGTATACTATCATTGTGAGGCCAATTTATATGTAAAATAATATTTAAATTTTTAATGATTTTGCTATTCTTCAAAGATTTTTAAAAAAAATCTTTATTGGTACCTTGTATTTTTTTTAAAGGAAAAGTGTTGCATTTTAGATTTTAAAACCTCAGCCAGCATGATCTATGTTTTATAAAATTGTTTGATTTTTTCAAATAATCTTACATACACACACACGACCCTAAATATGATTGTAGAACTCTTGAAATATAAATTGAGTATAGTTTTTATGATGAGATAATAATGAAACCAGTGTTTCTTACACTCTCCCTTCTAAGTAACTTACCGATTTCAGCGTGACTCTTATCAGATTTTGATTTATCTCTTTATCCATTATTGTACCTAATTGGGAACAAATTACTTATTACTCACAAAGGACACTAACTACCTAGTGTTGCAGAAAAAGAGAATATTACAATTTACATTTAAATGAGATTTGAAATGTTAATGAACAAATCCAGTATTCTAATTATCTCTACAAATACTTTGAGGTGAACTTTTATGGATGAATCATTACTTGTAACTGATTCTAGAACCCCTACAAGACTGCTTAACAGCATACAAAGCATGTAGTATACATATTACATTCTCTTTTTTATAATGTATAGTTATACTGTCAAGTGCAATTATTCTTTGAAACAATTTTGCTATAGTGAAGAATCATAAATCAATTTTAAATTGGAAAATCTTGACAGTCCTGTTGAATGATAGGTGTTGTCTATTTTTCAAGAGTTTAAACAAAGATATGATTATTGGATACTTTAATAAAAATAATTTTCCACACGACTATAAATATTTATGTCTTTATCAACACTAGTGTTTGTATATTATAAATGTCTTCATAACCACTGAGAAACACTGAAATAAACATTTGAGATGTAATTTTATAACAGTTAAGAATGCTCTGGGTTAACAAGGACCATGAGTTCAACACAAAGCCTTCCAATGAACTAAGTATACTCACTCTAACAAATCCCCAGAGTCTAAAACTTCGCCTTTTCCTTATCCTTACTTAGATATTTACACTACCTTGGAGCCTGTATTGTACACTTTTCTCAATGCAATTTTTGGTAAATTTATTTAATGAGGCATTCCAATGTGAAGATATCCCCAGCATATTATGGGAAACCAAGCAATTATTTTAAAAAAATATATCAGAAATAGTGAGAAAAATATTAGTAATATAGTCATGGGTTTAAAGGTGTCCACACAGCGTGCAGGAAATAATGCAGTAATAAGAGGAGCAGAAGAAAAGAGCTTCACAAAAAGTGCTGACCCCCCATTATCCATTTTAATTGATAGGAAGAAAATGAGTGTAGTGGATTGTAGATAATGAAGACAACAACTAGCACTTACAAAGCCTATTCATAATATTCAGTTTCTTTCAGAGGTATATGAATAACTTCAGCAAAACAATTCTATTTTAAATGTGTGCAAAGAAGAGGAAACTAAATTATAGTCATAAATAACCCCTGACAGTACAGACTTTCCTCCAAAGCATGAAGACACTCTTGGTTAGGTTAGGCTGCTATAATGAAGTTCGGTAAACCTGGTGGCTTGAACAACATGCATATACTTGTCAGTCTCACAGTTCTGGAAGCTGCAAGTCAGAAATCAGGGGCCTAGAAGGTTTGAGTTCTTGGTGAATGCCTTCATCTCACTTGCAGTGTTTACCCATGACAGAAAGAGATGACTTGTTCTTACGGACTCTTGGATCCTTGCAATCTCACTAACATCCCCATAGGTTACAAAAACCATCTTACTTGGTACTAGAGCTTGGTACATGAATTTTGGTGAAGACAGAAAGGTTAACTTCTAACTACTTTTCTTGTACCATTTTTTCATAACTTGAAGAGCCATATATCACTAGAAATTGAGGTATTTCAACTACATTGGTTGTACTGTCCATTGGTTGTACTGTAATGTGAGTAGGAAGCTTTTATGTTTAAAATTAATGCAGCCCCCATGGGCTTATCTATCTTAAAGTATGACCTATCATATTTAAGTATGATCCTAATGCAAAAAATCATAATGCAAAGAAGATCATGAACTGTCAAAAAAGGAAATCAAAGGAATAACAGCTGATATAAACAAAAACCTTAGAATTTGAGTTTCCTACATTTAAACTAAACACTGAAACTAAATCTATTATTATATTTTAACATGAACAAAAATTATAAATTAACTTTTATAAAAGAAAAAATTAAGAAAATTCTTCATCAGGTTAAAATTAAAAGAAAAATAAGTTAACCAGTAACACAGAAATTAGCACTTTGATCACAAGTTTAAAAGCATGCAAGTATAAAACAAAATAAATTGAACAAAGTTGAAATTGAAATATCTTCATGATTTTAAACTCAATGGGAAAATATTAGAAGATAATTTTTACAACATAAAAATAAAAAATGTTAGAAAGGAAGCTAATAACTTGCAAAATGTAGCACAGGGCCAGACTTTTAGTTACTGGCACAGCTTACATATTAATCTAAATTCATATGTTTAATTGAGAAATGGTGCCAGTTCAAAGAAATTCAATCTGAGAGC
>PVIC010024577.1:0-25914 GCA_004025085.1 Thryonomys swinderianus
CACCTGTAATCCCAGCACTCGGGAGGCAGAGGCAGGAGGATTGCTGAGTTCCAGGCTTGCTTGGGCTACATAGTGAGCTCAGGGCCAGCCTGAACTACAAAACGAGACCCTGTCTCAAAAACAAAAATCTTTATTGGTACATTGTATATACACATCATGATCACAGTCAATATTGGGAATTTGTACTAGTATATGACACAATTTAATTCTCATTTTTCCCAATCCCCTACCCACCCCACAACCCCCCACTCCCTAAACACATATTTTGTTTCCCTTTTTAAGTTACAATCACATTTTTTCTTTACCCCTCATTACTCACACCTCCACTGCGTTTTCCTTTGAATATTTTCTAATTCACAATATCCATCATACATTCTAGAACTCCTTAACATCATCAGCAATAAATAGGTCACAGAGGTGTAAATATCATATCTGTTCTCTGGTATGAGAAACTAAAGACCTTCTTTCTTAATTCTGTCACACTGGCAACACTTGAATTTCAGAGGTGCTATATTGGAACCAGAGCAACAGTTAATCCTACTTTAAGGTCAGTGAATTTGGAGACAGAGGCAAAATGGTTGTGTACTGCACAGATACCTGTGGGGATAGTGGTGGACTAGCTCTGGCAGGAATGCCCCCAATGAAGCTGACCTTACCCAGGTACAGAGATTGGGTTAGTACCTAGTGGGCTATAGTAGGAAGTTGGTTATCCTTTATGGGCAATTGATTGGGTGGTATGAAAAATAGCTTCTGATCGTATTAGAAAAACAATGTCAAGAGACATTATAGACCAGTATTTTGCACTGTTGTGCTCAGACTACATACATCAATATCCCAGTGGGATATTGTTCCAAATGCAGATTTCCTAGACTCCACCCTAGATTTGCTAAATCAGATTCCATGGGGGAAGCGACCCCCAGGACTTTGCATTTCAAGTGGACAGCCAGTAATTCACCAAACTGCTAATGTTTGAAACCCACTAAGCTAATACTTCCTTTCTGGCAAAGTAGACATTCTACCTACTACTATACATTCTAAACACCTGGGAAGTTTTTAAAATACAGGTGATGGACTCCTCCTCAGACCAGTCAAATCAGACCTTTCTCTAGCTGTATGAGACCTTTGCTTGACTTCTCCTTGACCACTTGATTCTTTCCTGAACTTGACCCAATTACCTGGTCTCAGTAACTGATTTTGGAGACTCTCCTAAGTCAAAGTTGCTACTATGTTTGGCCTCTACCTTTCATCCTGAGTCTGTCTTTAGTCACCCAGTGCTGTCTTCCTACTGCTGCTCATGTCAGAAAGAAGCCAGATCTTCATTTCTTTGTGCCTTAGATTCCATGGTATTTTATGAAAACAAGTGGTCCTAGTGCAGAGAGAGACAGACAGACAGACAGACAGAAGAGGAGGAAGAGGGGAGGAGGAGGGGAAGGAAAGTATATAAGAGGTATATATTGAAAACTGAATTTCCAATGTGATTTTTTTTTTTGAGACAGGGTCTCGCTTTGTAGTTCAGGCTGGCCCTGAGCTCACTATGGTGCCTAGGCAAGCCGCTGCGAACTTAGCAATCCTCCTGCCTCTGCCTCCCAAGTGCTGGGATTACAGGCGTTGAGTCACCACGCCCAACATTGTGTCCAATGTGATTTTTTAAATTCTTTTGGTAAATTCCTAGCAGGGGGATAGCAGGATCAAATGGGACCCCTAGTCCTAGTTTTCTGAGAAATCTCCACACATATCTCCACAATGGGTGCACAAGTCTGCAATCCCACCAACAGTGCAGAAGCGTTCCTTTCTCTCCACAGCCTCGCCAGCATTTATTGTTGGTTGATTTTGTAAGAGTGGATAAAGAAGATGTGGTTATTTAATAAATGGAGTACTACTCTGCCATAAAGAATGACAAGATTGATTCATTTACGTGCAAATGGATACACCTGGAGGACACAGTAATGAGTGAAATGAATAGATCACAGATAGACAAATACCGAATCTTCTCATTGATATGAGATGCAAATGAGCTCTAGAAAGTATGATGGTCTTTGTAGAATGGGAAATTTCCAAGGGAAATTTGGTGTGGGGATGTAATGAGGGGAAGGAAGAAATGTGATTCTGAAAGAAAATAAAAGAGCATGTATATAGGGGGTGGGGAGGTGTGGGTGGGTGGGGATATGGGTAAAAATAAAAAAAAAAAGAAAACTGAAAATGTGCTGCATTGTTACAGAATAAAAGCCATATGCACCACACCGAGCATTTAACATATCTGGGAAACATCGTCGTCCCCGCCCTCCCTCAGCCCTCTCATTTTCACACATGGGGTGGCTGCTAGCCCAGGTGGAGGTGACAGAAACCTGAGCCCCAGCAGCCTGATTTGGCAATTGATTCTCCACGGGAAGGGGCTTTAATTCCTGCTTATGTTCTTTCACTCCAGCACAGTGTTAGGCTCCAAGACAAACCTCAGATTGATGCATTTCCCACTCCACCATTCTTCTCCTGGCTTCTTTTCTATAAGTCATGTTTTCAGTCTGGCAGCTGCAAGGCCTAGTTGCTAGGTAACAATTTCTGAGCACAAAGAACCCTCAGCTGGGAAGGTCAGGTCTGTCAGTATGAAACAGCTGTACAGAATTTTTATTTGTCTTCCTCTTGTTTTGGTTAATCATAGGGCATGCAACCAGAATCAAACTTTTCATAGAAATGAGAAATGCTTGAGGGTACTAGTTCAGCTGCTGCTTTTCTTTCCTGCTCTTCAAATCACAGCCTTTCTACTGCATTTCAATAGAGCCCCAATAAGGTGGGCAGGCTGGAAGTGGAGGAGGGAGTAAGAGGGGTTAAACATTACTCTGCCTCTTTGTGTCTTGGCCAGGGAGGCCAGAGCAGAAGCATAAGGTGAGAAGTTAACTCCTTGCATTCAAATAGAATACCAGTTTGATAGGGTCAGAGTTGCCACATTAAATGCAAGATGACCAGTTACATTTTAATTTCTGATAAATGAGAAATTCAAACTTACAAATTTAACTGTATTTTTATTTACTTGTCAGGCAGCCCTAACTAGTGGGCAGTAAATTTGGCATAAATATTGTGTGGGACTGATACAAATAGAAAGATGCAATTAGAAGCAGAGATAATTCTAGTGCCATGGTAAAGAGTGAAGCCTCGACCCTGACTTGCTTATGTTTTAATCAATATGTTAGAAGATGAAGGCAGATGGAGTTTTGTGTGGAGCCACATAAAGAAAGAGCACAGTCTATTTCTACTGTTGCTCCTTTCCCTTATGGTTACTCACTATTGCCAGGGTAGTGGTTAAAATTGAGTGTGGTACATGGCAATAAGCACTTGATTCCAAATTAAGAGTCTAGGATTGTAGGTTTGGATGTATGGGTGTATGGATTCCTAAATAATGGAGTGATCTTGGACAAGTCACTGCTCTTTTGCAACTCTGTTGCGTTTGCTGTGTCATAAAGGAATTGGAATAGAGAAAAGTTTCTCAAGTGTCGGACCTCCTTCACTGAAAGTATCAGCAAACCTGGGAATTTGTGAGAAATGCAGATTGTCAGGTCACAGTTTATAACTTCTGAATCAGAAATGGGGGATTGGGTCCTACAGTCTATGTTTTAACAACAATAACCATGCTGCTGATTCCGATACAAAGTCACTTTTGGGAACTACTAAGCCAGAAAATCTTTTTTTGTTTGTTTGTTTTGTTTTGTTTTTTGTTTTTTGGAGATGGGGTTTCACTTTGTAGTTCAGGCTGGCCCTGAGCTCACTATGTAGCCCAGGCAAGCTTCGAACTCAGCAATCCTCCTGCCTCTGCCTCCCGAGTGCTGGGATTTCAGGTGTGAGCCACCACGCCCAGCATTGTGGGGTGTGGTACTGATTGCTGGTGGGCGTGAGTCACCACGTCCAATATCATATCATTGTATGTGGTTACCGGGATTGTACCAGGGACCTTGTGCTTGCTAGGCAGGCAGCAGAACTACTGAGCTAAATCTCTGGCCCAAACCAGAGAATCTTTAAGGACTATTTCATCTCTTACTTTCACTAGTTCCAAATACTGACTGGCAAGTCCCAGAAGACAACTGATTATTTGAAATGACATATTCTCCACATTTTTACCCTTCTACGGGAATTATTTCAAGTTAGTTTTGTGTGCATCTGTGTATGTGCCTGCTATAGTGCAGAAGATTCCCTTATACCTCCATCTTGTAGCCTCTCTTATCTTAATGCCCTGCCTCTTCTTCTTAGGTAACTTTGGCAAGAATTCTAAAGTCTATTTCTGACAAGCCCATAGGTTGTTTCTTTTGCTGTCAAAAAAGTAAATAAATCAAGTCCGTTTTGTTAGCAGGCTAGTGTCAAATTAAGTTTCTGCCAACATCAGGAAGGAGCTGACTGCATTGTACATGCTTACTCTCACTACTAGAAAAAAAAAGGCCGCTTATAAGGGAGAGTTATGATACAGGGTCAAATGGCTAAGGACACATTTTAATCTGCTTACATCACTCTGAACCACAATTGCCCTTGACTTTTTTTTCTTAGAAACCTGATGTTTCCAAAAGCCCCTCCTTTACCTCATTCCCGATTCTTTCCATAAATCATTATAGAATCCAACCCCCACTGTCTCTGTATATATCAGATTACTAATGGAAAGAAGTAAAATCAGGAGAGGAAACGCACAGAGCCAGTGAGCTCTATAGCTTACTTCCTTTCCACAATAGCAAGCATCCAGTACTGTTGTCCATGGTGCTGAACATGGTTTTTGATCCTAAACCTATATTGGAAATATGCATGGGCAAAGGTAAAGAAACTGGATTATTGTGATAGTCTATCCTTTGCTTGCTTCATTTCCCAATGGAGACAACTTAATGAATTTGACAATCAAATCATGTCACTTAATAAAGATGATGGTGGATATTATGTTGTTTTATAGGCTGGTGCCTTTCTCTGTTGCTTTTTTGCTAAAGACAAAGGTATTCCTAACTTGGAAAACTGCACTTTGTAATGAAGGAAGATTTGATGTAAAGTGTATATTTCCATAATAGCAATGGATGACCCCTCAAATACTGCACTGTAAATATGAATGAGAATTCTGAGATATGAAGTCAGAAATAAAAAGCCTAGAGTAAGAATCACAATTTTTTTTTTTTGAGACAGTGTCTCGCTTTGTAGTTCAGGCTGGCCCTGAGCTCACTATGTAGCCCAGGCAAAGTTTGAACTCAGCAATCCTCCTGTCTCTGCCTCCTGAGTGCTGGGATGACAGGCATGAGCCACCATGCCCGGCACTGTGGTATGTGGTGCTGACTGCTGGTTGATTGTTGGTGGGCGTAACTCACCACACCCAGCATTGTATGTGGTTACCGGGATCGAACTCAGGACCTTGTGCTTGCGAGGCAGGCACCAGAACCACTGAGCTAAATCTCTGGCCCACAAATTATCTTAACTATTAAGCAGCCTCAGGTGTGAAGAGACCCAAGCATACTTCCTGGGTTACTTAGAGAAAACTGTTTTATTTTCACATTTAAAAAATTTTGAAATAATAATACCTTCTCTGGAACCTACAGAAATAGAACCAAAAATGATCTGTTTACCTTTTCCCCAATAATAACATCTTACAAGACTGTATCCAAACCAGGACATTGATAGCACAATCCACAGATCTTATTCAGATTTCTCCAAAGTTGCATACATTCATTTGTGTGCATGTGTCTATACACAGTTCTGTGCATCAACAGAAGTTTATCTCATGTGGATTTGTGTTACCACATCTATTAGTCAAATTTTTATTACTGTAACATAATACTTAGCACAGACTACTTAAGGAGAAATGGAGTTTTATTGAGATTACATTGCAGAAGTTTGAAACGCAAGATCTGGAAGGACCTATTGGTTTAGCTTTCATGGTATAGCATGGTGGGAATTCAAGTAAGAATAGCGGTGAACAGGAAAGCCAAGGGTATGGGAGGTACCATGTGGGCAAATCTTTCTCCAGGTACCTCCACTTCTTCTCTTCTCCCTCTCTCTCTCTCCTGGCATAGGAATAGATACAGTGGGCCTTTACAAAGCCTCAGCAACACACAGACATAGATGACACAGGTGACACAGACCTATCATACATTGCTAAATGCTACTTCCACCCTTGAGCCTAATCACACCCCACCGCGAGCACTGCTCTCTCCCTCTCATCCAATCACTTCCCAAGCTGCCCTATATAAATGGCTGTAACTCCCATAATAAAGGGGGAGAAGCTTTTCCGCCAACACGGAGTCTGGGAGTTGTGATTTCGTATCCCCGCTCACCCACCTGAGGTCATCGGATGATGGAGACAGTACGGTAACTGGCCCAGCTGGATGACAGTACCAGTCTTGTTCCTTTTATTCCAAGTCTCTGTTGAGAACTTGAGAGATCCCATGAAGAATGCCTTACAATACCATGCCTGCAATGACTTCATGGCTTCCTATTAGGCTCAACCTCCTAAAAGTCCCAATAAAGCCACCTTGGGAATCATGTTCCTGACATGAACTTTTGGGGGGACATAAACTACATTCAAACAGTGACACTACCAGCATATTCAATATACAGAATTGTCCTTTCACCGTAAGTATCACTTGAGCTACTCCTTTATAGTCACACCCACCCTCCTCCATTCAACGCCATGTTTGAAACTCAGCACATTAATCTATTATCTATCTCAAAATCTTGTCATTTCTAAAAATCATATAAATGAACTCATAGTATTCAACATTTTGAGACTGACTTCATATGCAATAACTTCCTCAAGGACCAAGATAAGTTGTTGTATGTATCAGTAATTCATTCTTTTTGTTGCTGAGTAGTGTGACAACCAATGTCTAAGAAGCTTAACAAGAGAAGGTGAAGACAACTCATGTATTAACAACAGCAGCAAACTGCTGCTAACTCTCCCTGGAGGAACAAAAGTTTACTGTCATTAGAGGTCTGAGACAGGGTCATCTGGTAGTAGCTGAAACCATGGCCAGCTTTCCTGCAAACTGAGATCATGTAAGAGATATGACCATTACAGGGCAGATGACTTGAGATGAGGTTGGGGAGGGTGAACATTGAGAAGTACTTTGACTTTTCCTTTCCTCAAACCTTCCATTCTTTCTTATTTATGTGATTTCCATGAACCAAATTCAAAGGAAGCTAAATAATATGGATTCCCAATATAGGGAGCCTGCAGCAGTCACTCTGCTGCAAAACTGAGTATATCCGGGACAGAAAGGGTTGGATCAGAGGACAAATAGGCCCAAGGCTGGCACAGTGGTATATGTAAGTGTTCAGTTTTACAAATAATGTCACACTGATTTTCTAAGTGACTGTACTAATGTACATCCCAAAGCTAAATTTAAAGTGATCTTGTATTTGCTAAGTCTTGGACTGTCTGTGGGTCTGTGAATAGATAGCCTCTTTCTTATTCTGAGACAGTGTCTGGCTATGTAGTTAAGGCTGAGATTGGGCTCACTGTGTAGCCCAGACTGGTCTTGAACTCAAGGTGATCCCTCTTGCTTCAGCCTCTCAAGTACTGGGATTACAAGAATGTGCCACCACAGCCAGAAACAGAAAGCTTCTTTCTGTTTTTGCTTCTTTAAAAGAATTCTAATTTGTTAGTATATTTGTGCAGCACACAATGCTTACATTACTTGTGTAGAGTCGGTACACATACACAATCCATCCCAATTCAGTTTTGCATCACCCTTCTCTCCCTCCATCCCCTCTTCCTGTGCCTTGTTGCCCTTACTTTTTGCAGTACTCAGTGTTTTCATTCCATGTGTGGAGCTGGTACATGTGGGTAACACATCTCCAATTTTTTTCTTATCTCTTCCCCCTCTTCCTCCTTCCATCTGTTGGCCCTTTACCCCTTTGAGGTTAGACTATCTTCCTACTTACTACCACTCAATTTCCATTTTGCTCTTTATTTTTATTCTGTTTTCTCATATAAGAGAAACAATGTTACATTTAAGCTTGCATGTCTGATTTACTTCACTAACATCCTCTCGAAGTGAATCCTACAAATGACTCAAGTTTATCTAACAGAAAGTTCTTAAAACTCCTGTAGGCTGTGCTGAACTGGGAAGATAGTGGGACGCAGAGAGCTGGAAAGAAATAGTCCCACCCAAACATGACTTTCAGCTGTGGTTAGCACCTCTCAGTTTCTTCACTATCTTTGGGGTTCTCATTACGGCATGTACTTTACTAACTTTTAGAGCAAAGACTTGTGTGTCTGCTGGGATTTTACCTTATAGGGCACCTACTTTTAGATTTTACTGATACTATAATCACTTCAGAAATCAAAGCAGGAAAAAAGCTAAGAGAGGAACATCACTGTCATTCAAAAGCATTTGGGCTTGTCTATGAGAGAAAAGGGCAGGATGCATCTAATTCCAAATATGCCTAAAATATCACAATCAATTATAGATTACAACCCTCAATAAGTTTCTAAATCTCTTAGACCCTGCTTGTCATCTATAAAATGGGTATAATATACTGAATAGATACTATTCATTGAGCAATTACTATACTCTAAATGTTATTTCTACTTAGGTTTTATTGTGATAATTAGAATTATTGTAAAATACCTGGTGTATAGTATGCATTCAAAAATGGTGTCTGTTTATATTACTGACAACAAATATTTATAAGGATCTTGGATTCATTTGGACCATCCATGGTGTTTTGGTCTCTTCTATTGGCCAGGAGTTGATCTTGTGTATTGTTACCTCTTAGCATACTGATCAGTATAACACAAAAATCATAATTATTCTTGGAGACAATAGTAAATAGAACCGATTCTTTCCATTTATTAATCCCAGCGAGTAGCTCTTTTTATGTAGCAGTAGCCCTGAATGAGGATCAGAGGCATCCCTGAAATATCTTAATCTCTAGATTTAGAGTCAAAATATCCACATAGGCAAAATCTCTGCATGGTTTGAACCTGACACTCATTGCATGCTTATTTGAATATCTTGTATGTCTTCTGTGAAATGAGGAACTAGGAAAGGGATTTTTTGCAATTTCTTTGTTCTTCTATTTCTTCAGTCTTATGTCTAAGAGTACACAGTCCCTCTGCGGTCAGAAGAATGATGACGGAAAGGCCAGCCTTACTGTATTTTGTGCCACAAGTCCACTAGCTGAAAATGTCAAATTATAGCAGTGTAGGGATACTAACTCCATGGGTTCTATGGTGATAAAACATTACTGCCTCTAAGAGAGAACCTCATTTTATTGCATCATATGATCAGTTTCCCACTATTTGAAACAAACTCTTAATCTTTGACTTCATCATAATTCCATGCACTTGTTTTGCTAAACTACCAGCCATTTCACTTCTCTGGGAGAAGGTTCCCTGATAAGCCTTCATATGATGAAAAAATGAAGCTTGGCAGTTTAAAATTCCAAAAGAGACGCTGAACTTGAAGTGTCAGCACCTCTCTTCATCTTCTTCCCACACTTTTTGGTGTCTGCCTGCTGAACTGAGATTCCCAAGCCTTGAAATTGATTTACTAGACATTTGTAGGCTTCCTGGTGGTAATAAAACCAAAGTTTTGTTCTGTTTTCAATTGTCATCATGTTTCCTCCTTAAGGCTCATTTATAGAGTTCACTACTAAACATTCATGTGCTACCCTTCCAAGAGCACATCACTCTCTTCTCCTTGCCAGCCAACTCACTTCACCCAGCCTGGGAGGGCAGGGAGTTACACTGAGTGGCTCAATAATGAGGCTCAGGGACAAAACGGCTCCATGTGCTGCTGCTTTGCTTAGGAAGAAAATGGCCCCTGCCTTACATGAGCAGCCACCTTGAATGGGGTCTGGATAATTGCCCAGTTGAATGGGATTTTCATTGGGGGAAGGGTCGAATAATGTAGACTGAGTGCACCTCAGCCCTGCCCACTCTCTGGTTCTGTGAAGATGTTAATCATGCTGCTCCTGGCAAGTTTGTCAGAGCTGAAGCCAGTGATGTAACTGATTTTCCAGCGAGCCCTTTGTCTGAGTGACTGCAGCACAGCTGCGGCACAGAGCATTGGGAGCTGAATGCATTAATGGGAAAAAGAGCTTTGCCCAATTCTTTCTTCCAGAAGGACATTGTCATGGGGAAGGTTTTTGTGTTGGTCAGCACAACTATGTGGTGGTCTGTGTTAGTGGTTTATCTTATCGTGGCGTTTCCCAAAGCCTGACGCAAAAGGCATTGTTAGGAACACAATAGATACGAATGCCTTGCCAAGGTGTGGACCAGCAACATTGGGCTGCCGCAACTTCTAAGCATTTCCTTTTTTGTGTCACTGGCTCTGTGCCTCTATTTAGATTCTGCAACTGACTAGCGAATATATATATATATATATATATATATATATATATATATATATATATATATATATATATATATGTGTGTGTGTGTGTGTGTGTGTGTGTGTGTGTGTGTGTGTGTGGTGTGTATTATAGATTATATTTTATGTATAATATATAACATGTTTGATCTCTAACTCTGTGGCATGGATGAAGGTGGATGTGTGCAACTATGTTGGGAAACGTGGCCTTTAGAGTCAAACTTTTTTTGGGTTTTATTGTGGCCTTTGCAATTACTAGTTGTGTTAATTCTAGGTCAGTTTTTCTTTTTTGAGACAGAGTATTGCTATGCAATTTCAATTGGATTAAGACTCATTATATTGCCCAGGCTGGCCTTGAACTCAGGGTGATCCTTCTGCCTTGGCCTCCTGAGCACTGGGATTATAGCATGCACCACTACATCTGGCTAGATTACTTCCCCTAAGCCTCCTTTTTCTGATCTTTGAAGATCAGAACACTAGGGAAGATTATATGAGTTAATCCAGGCCATTAGCTTAGTGCCTAACAAATCGTAAGCCTTTAACTTTAAATTACCACTAATTTACTTACATTTTCTCAAGTTTTCCAATCAGTCTTGTACGGTAGTTGCTATTATGATACTCATATTATTGGTGAGGGTATGGAAATTTATAAATATTCCCTTGGTTAAAATCTCACAGAAGCATTGGTTGAGGGGGATCTGGCACCAAGCTTGCAGACACCAGAGCTATTTGCCAAAAAGGCAGCAGTGATTCAATAACAAACTGCTAAGGAGCTGGAATATGATTGTATCCCTTTAAGGAGGTCCTCTCCCTGTCTACAAATTGCGATTACATGGAAAAAATTAGAACAGAACAGTGATTGCCTTTCAGAGAGTGAGGAATGAGTGCTGACTAGGAAAATGGCATGAAGAAATCTACTCCATCTTGATAAGGCTTTGGCTTATAAAGGTTTGTGCATTTATCAAAATAAATCAAATAACACACCTAAAACTTGTGCATTTTGTTCTGTATAATAAGTTACTTCATAAAAAGAACTTTAAACAAATTTTGAATTCAAATTAATGATATGCATGCAGAAGCATTTCAGTGTGAGCTATCAAAAATAAGATGGACCTATACTGTCCCTCTTTATTTTCCTACCAAATTTTTTCCAGCTCCAGTCTCATCCTTGGTAGGATTCACTCTGTTTGGCTGTTCTGAGAAACTTGTAAGGGATGATAGCTGCAAATAGATTAATTTCTCTTAGAGATACTAAGGCCCTGAAAATCTGAAGGTAGATCTCATATGGATGGGAATTTCAGGAACTAAACAAATCTGGAAAGAGAGCTACATTTCATTCTGGGAAATCTTTAGGTCAACAGGGCAACAGTGTAAAAAAGTTTTTCACAAAAACGAGGTGTGCCCAGGCTTTCATGGAAGTGTTCTTCCTTGTCCTGTCCCTGGTTCCCAGCACAATGTCTTACTCAAAGTAGATCACTAAAATGTGTTTGTTAAACAAATTGACAAATTGCCCATTGTTCTATAGATAGCTGCTAGAACAGCAAAACAAAGTTATCTACAAAGGCAAGACACTATCATGGATCCTGTAAAAGGCAGGAAAGTATGTACTTGAGCAACTTTGCACTTTAATGGATAGCTATAAAATGGATGGATCCTCTGGGAATATATCCTCTTCCTCCACTTCTAGATGGCAAAAGGATCCATTGAAATACTTCCCCTTGTAAGTTAGAAACATATAGAGTAGGGGGAGTTGAGTATTAGGAAGCAGACACTTTACCTGTTCTTAGAAACTTTTTGTGGTAAAAACTGAAGAAAGAGCCTCTGGAAGAAGGAACTAGGCCTAGGAAAGAGAGACATCATCCAACAACACTGGATTAATCTGCTGACAGTGTCCCTTTACCCCTTACGTTTGGCTTTTGGAAATGTCTGCTAATAAATGATGTGATATAATGTATGCCAGCCATAGGGTCACTCATATTTCCCACGTGCTGTTTCTCAGGCCTACCATGGTGCCTAAAAGGGATGATTCTATCAGTGGGGACAGAAACACTGAAATGGGACATACAGGCAGGAAATGGAATTTATTCCAAACTTTTCAACTTTTCATAAACCTATTTCTATTCTTTTGAATCAAGTTGCCAGTACTCCCAAATGCTCTCAAATTGCTCAACATTACATTGTTTTTTCTTGGAGAAAATAGCCAGAAAATACTAGAATAGAGAACAACAAAAAGCCAGGTCTCCTAAGATAAAATAACAATAGAACCACTGTGAAGTGCAGGGCCTGAGACTGGGGCAGAATTCTAGAAACTCTTTAAATTAGATAAGACACTAGGAACACAGTTGCTTTTTATAAAAAGTTGCAGGACATGAGACATAGGGAAATTGCATTGGTCTCATTGAAATGGAGATGATGGTTTTGGATGAAGTGGTATTAAAACCAAAGTTCTCTTATATAGCTATGTGGCCAATCGGTTCAAGGCCATATAAGGAGAAGGCCTGTCTCTCTCTATGCAGCTTTTTATGAACCCACTACAACTGATTTGATATAGTTGCAACATAAATGGCAGTGCCATTTTAAGAAACTATTTAACAAACAGAAATGACAGGGCCTAGGATCCAAAACCTGTTTCCAGGCCTGAGCTGGTTTGATACAGGAGTAGTGTGCTTTCAAACATGTGTTGCAGTTCCTGACTATGGCAAGGCACAAAGGATGAAAGATTATTTGGAATCAAGGTCCAATTCAAACTCCAAGAAGGCCCAGAGGGACTGCCTTTAACTGAGGCCTCTCAGCATAAAAGAATCTCATAAAGATAGCCCTGAACTGATGTTTCTGTGGCTTTTTAATAGAAAGAACCAGAAAGAGAGGATAAAGGACAAAGGAAGGACATTGGTACAAGAATTCATGAAGGGGAAAAGGAAATTCATGTAGGGAAAAGGGAAAAGGGAAAAGTTCAGGGTGGTTTGTTACATAACTGGCCTTAGGACCAATGTAAGTGATAAATCAGGGTATGAAGGGGATGAGGGTCAGAGCATGCCTTCCTTAAGACAACATGTTTCGCTTCTACTTGGGCTTGTGGTCCTGTAAGCTCTCTTTTAAAATCTGTAAATGTGCATTCTGGAAGGTTTTGGGTAGGTGGCTCCAAAAGTCCCTTACCTCTGCACATCCACCTGATACATACCTGTGGCCAATGCTTCCCACAAACATGGTGAAAAATTCTTCCTCCTTCTAACTTGTGGCTTGAAATGTCTTAGGATAAATTAGCATACTTAGCTATTATATTACTGTGAATAAAAGTTTCAAGGGGTAGGTCATGATGGTTTGAGTAATCTGGGAAAAGACACACGAGTAGGGGCTAATGAAATAAACTTGACATTTTCTTGATTTTTCCCTAGGCTTCCCTGGCATGTGACTGTGGTCAGTGATTCCTGGACTTGGAAATGAACATTGAAACACAGTTGCTCAGAATTATAACATTGAACCTAAAGAGCCACTGGGTACCTTATTAAGCAGCACAATGTTCATGATTTTTACTTTGTTAGGGCCTACTAAAGCCAGAAAGGCCAAGGACAAAAGAGACTACAGGAAGCGAGAAGGAATAGACATTTGGTAGAGGTATCAAATATGTGTTTTACAGCAAAGCATTGTCTCCATTGGATGCCAGTTGGAGCTAGTCCAACAACTGACCCTGGGTGCAATAAAACCCTAGTTTTAAAGCAAGTATTGTGGAAATTCCTCTGATGGAACTTGTCTCACTTTTCCGAGTATTATCAGTTACTTGCAAAGCATAATGATATCTTGCACAGTTCCCTTCCCTACTGAGAAGAGATTTTATCATCTCCAGATTTTACACGAGGGTCACTCTCACTTGGCACCACTTCTTTGTGTCTGCAGACATCAAATAATAAGGGAACATCTTGTCAAGACAAGGCCAGATGGACAGACAGGGAAGCGGTCCAGCCCCTGAGGAAATAAAATGTTCAACCTATCTCTGCTCCTCTATGGCACTGGAAACTGAGGAGCCAGCCAGACAGAGATGCGGGTTGGAGGTACTGCCAATTTATCTTAGAGCAACAAAAACCTGGGCAGATGAGCATGAAGTTTGAGGGGCTTGGAGAATTCAGATCCCCATTTTGCAAGCTCACACGATGAAATCCAGTACCACCTTCCTTATGCTCTGGAAAGAAACTTAATCTTCTTGAACTGAAGTTTCAGAGACATAAAGCCTCTCTCATACCTTTGCAAGTGGGAGGCTAAGTGAAAAACTGAAGGCATAGGTACAGGTAGCAATACATGGTCTAATTAAGTGCTCAAAGTTAAGGACACTTCCACTGCCTTTGCATTTTGATTTCTGAGAGACACTTTTCTCTGCAGATTATGTAGTAAATAGAAACATTCCAGAGTCATTTTTGCATCCTCAGAACCTAGTACAGTGCTTCATATGTGGTGACATTAAATCTTTCTTAAGGAAAGCCTGACGTCTGGCATTAACCTCTCCCTACCTCTTTAGTGTTGATATTAGAGCCTCTGTCTCTTGATCTCATCGAGCAAATACTATCCCATCCCATGGCTTATATATATCATCTAGACTGACCATGCCTTGGGACGGGAACAATGTCTAGATAAGGCAGACAAGGAAGAAGAAAGCATTGTTAGCCAAGGAACCCCGCATCTGATTATTCTAAGATTTGATCAGGAGGTGAGCTCTTGCTCACTTCGTCTTGTCAGCCTTGACCCTTGGTCCTGTGGCTTAGAACTACAGCTAAGTTTCTGGGCTTTCTGTGGTCTTCTAAGTTTGGTGGTTACTATTTCTATTCCCTGACCCCAGGGTCTGGGCATTAGTCCACAAATATCAAAGGAAGAGATTTGGCTTTTACTCTTTAATTACTTTTGTAATGATGAATCACAGTACAGTTCTGGACTAAGGAATTCCAAACAAATTTATTTGGAAAAGGAGCAATCACAAAAACAGTTAGATTATCAAGGACTATTTTGGATGTATACAGACCATGATCTGAGAGCAAAAGAAAGAGCATACAGCCATTAAGTTTGGAAGCATGGAATAGGTCATGAAAATTCATACTGTGACAGTATGCCAATTCTATTTCAAGCATTGCTTCTCAATACAGAGCAATTTTGCCCCCCAGTGAATACACAAGTGTCCACATACATTTTTATTGTTATGACGGTAAAGGTGCTACAGGTGCCTAGTGAGTAGGGGTCTAGATACTGCTAAACATACGGCAGTGATCAGGACAGCCCACCACAGCAAAGAATTATTGGACTCAAAATATCAATTGTGCCAAAGTTAAAAAACTATTAAACAAAGATACAAATTACAGATCCCAATTATATAAATTATCCAGATAAAATAAAGATGGGAAGGTTACATAGCACAGTAATAATAGTGGCTACGTCTAGGTGGAAGATCATACATTTTCCCCCCCTCTGGCTTATAAATTCTCTAATATAACTACATCAAAATTAAATTAAAATTTAATTATGCAGTATGTGACATTTCCTGCTTGTAAAATATTGTAGCATTACAGACAAGATTTAAGACCATTTTAACCATCCCTTCATCTCCCACCTCAGCTCCTTCCCAGAAGTCGTCAGTTCTGTGGACACGGCCTTTAAGAGCTTTATCTATGCATTTGCACATATATCAGGTGTAGCTACAGAAAATATGTATTAGCACATCCATTTCCTAGCAGCATTGTATTCACCTCCTCGAAAACACTAGTAAAAGGCATCTTGAAGTAGGTATGGGGATGTAAATGGGGATGTAAAATTGGTAGGGTGTGGAAAATACATATTTATAATTTTATCACCTGCAACAAATTGCCTTTCAAAGAACTCAGGAATTTTATTTCCTGACACTTTCACTAGCACTTGATACTTCTCTGAACTGTTTTTATTTTGTTTTGTTTTTAGTTTGCCTTTCCCTTATTACTGATGAGGTTGGGTGTCTCCTCATGTATTGGTTGATCCTATCATATAGTCTGTTCTGCGAAGAGTGGCATTCACTGCCCTTGTTCACTTTGGTATTACAATACCTTTCTAATGTTTTTTTTGTTTTTTAAAGCAAGAAAAAGGAAGATTGAGTTTGTATAAAAACACAAAGTCAGTATACACGGAATCATGTTTGTCCTTCCTAGATAGATCCTGAGTCCCGTCTGGACAAAAATGACCCTTGCTTGCCATTATAAAGACTCCAAGAAAGCATCAATATTAGCAAACAAATTAGCTAGGCCCATTCCTGCTACTGTGCCATGGCAAGCCTTTGCCCTTCCAGCATCTCGACACTGAGCAGCCAGCAGGTACTGCCAGTCAGATTCATTCCAGTCGCATACAAATTTGATATGTGGCAAAGCATAAAGGACCATGAAAGACAGCATGTGAACTGGATGGTATCTGCGGCCCATGAAAATGGCAATTAGGACCATTAAATTTCATTTAATCTTTACTAAGAACATCTGTTGTCTAGGCCACATGAAAAAGCCAAAGATGGGTTGGGTGATTGTGACCACTGCAAATAAATTGTTTCATCACCTTGGGCATAAACTCAAAGCGACATGGCAAGAAAAATATACGATATATGCTGACTAAAGAGTAAAACCGTGGGAAAGCTTCTTCAAGACTCTTCAGTCTTATTCGAAACCAGGATCTTGTAGGCCATGCACTTTGTACAGAAGAACATAATTAGTTTTGTTGTGATGAACTTTAGGATCAGAAGAAGGGGTTACAAAGATTCATTCAATACCTGTGCTTGGGCAGACTGGATATGGCTAAATTGGGACATACCAAATTGAGCCTTTCTTGTTCCTTCTGCCACTTCCTACCCATAGCTTCCCTTGAAGCTATGCTCTTACCTAAAGAGCTATGGATGTAAAACATTTCAAATCTTTGCAAACACATGTCTTGTCTTCCACCTTCCCCCCACATTTTCTGTTCAATTATCCTCTCGGTTGATTTGTGTTCTGTGGTACAGCAGACAAACTCAAAAATATTCACACCAGTTCCAGAAGGGGGGTCCAGTAACTGGGAGAGCTCCCTTTATCTTGGCCTCTGTTTAGGCACATAATGCTTTTCTTGACACCAACTACCATGGTTATGGTCTTCCTTTCTAAGTGAGTGAGGGACCAGGTGGGACGTCAAAAGAAAGAAAAGTGATTTAAATCATATTCCTTTGTTACATGCACCTCACATCACCTAGCCTTACTGCTGTTCTAACTTCACTTTTATTTTTGACAGTTTTGTTAATACCAGCTTTTTCTATTAGCCTGCCAACGATGTGGGGTGAGAAAGCACATTTTTTTTTCATTAATCAGTGAACCTCAGTGTGTAGCACGAGTGTGTGTCATGTGCTATAAGTGCTAAATAACATTTGTTGAATAAGTAAAAAAATGATTGTGGCTCCGATGTCCTTAGAAGAGGGGAAGGTCAGGTATCCAGGTGGGAGGAGGGGTAACAGGCATTTCTGAGGAACAGGATCTCTCTCATCACAGGGACACTGCACTGTGTGACTCCACAGTCCACCTTTGCAATAGGCTATCTCCAACCACAGGCGTCCATTGAGTCTTAAGCAATATCTTCACATAGAAGGCTGAGAATGACTGAGGGTGAAGCTTGCCTTTGAAAGTTTACACTTTTCCTATGATCTAGTAGCCAGTATCTTCTCCAAGGCTGATGCATTTCAGCAAGCACAGGCCTAGGTTGCTCATGAAAATCTAGGGGGAGAACTGTAACAGGAAGTTATGAAGCTGGGATGATAAGAGAAATGAACCTATGAACATCTCCAAAGGCAAGAGGCTTAGTGCTATTTATCATCTAAGAAAACACGCATAATGTATTAGTCTGTTATAGCATTTGGGTGATTCTAGCAATCCAAATATATATATATATATATATATATATATATATATATATATATATATATATATATATATATATATATATATATATATATATATATATGATGGTCCTCTCTTTTTCCTTTCTTCATTCCCTTTTTTTATTTCCAGAGGTGATTATTATTAATTATTTAATGTGTATTCTTCCAGACCCCCCTTTTTATCAAATTCTTTATTGGTACATTTTATAGAAAGCTCACAATCACACTCAACATTGGGGAATTTGTACCAGTATGTGACACGAGTTAATTCTCATTTTACCCATATCCCTACCCACTAACAACCCCCGACCCACTATATGCATGTGCTTTTTTTTCTTTTCAAATCATATTTATTCTTTCCCCTCACTGCTTTCCCCTACCACATTCACTTTGAGTATTTCCTATTTCACAAAATCTATCATACATTCTAGAACTCATTTACAGATTCTCACACCAAAGAAAAGATAAGATATTTACATATCTGTGATTGATTTATTTCACTTACTCGTGTGTCCTGCCTTTCTAATACACTTGTATCTGCGTTTTTCAACCCCAGAATTCTTTGCCTCCTCAGGGGGACATTTGACAATGTCCATTGAAATTCTGAGCTGCCACAGCTGAGGGTAGCATCTTATTGGCACCTGGGGGTAAAAGCAAGGGCTGCTACTAAATCCATTAAAATTATCAAAACAGTTCCCAGAAAAAAGGAGTTTTCTCACACCAGATGTTAGTAGAAATGATTAACAGGCTCTGATTTATACATGCAAAGATATATAAATAAATAAAATTATCTATCTATCTATCTATCTATCTATCTATCTATCTATCTATCTATCTATCTATCTATCTATCTAATTTTTTTTTTGAGACAGAGTCTTGCTTTGTAGTTCAGGCTGGCCCTGAGCTCACTATGTAGCCCAGGCAAACCTCGAACTCAGCAATCCTCCTGTCTCTGCCTCCAGAGTGCTGGGATTAGAGGCGTGAGCCACCACCCCGGCACTGTGGTATGTGGTATTGATTGCTGGTGGGCATGAGTCACCACGCCCAGAATTGTATGTGGTTACTGGGGATCAAACTCAGGACCTTGCACTTGCGAGGCAGGCGCTGGAACCACTGAGCTAAATCTCTGGCCCAATAAATATTTTCTTTTTAAGTAAATAAGATCACGCAATCTCAGAGCAAAACCTTGAGCTGCTTTTGCAATTCACAATCACCATGGGCTCCTCTTGGGGCCCATGTCGGAGCCAATGCCACCAGTTCAGTTCCTTGCTGTTTCTCCCCAGAGCTCCCATCCTTGAGCATGTAGTTTGCTTGTGCGAAGCCGGGTTCCCCTCTCTGTGAGATGGAGTCTGGGAGAGAGTCCAGATATCTTCATTCTTTTCTCTGCATTGTAGTTCATTTCTCTAACTTCTCTGTAGCTTCTAATATTCTTGGCATTTTCTTCCTTAGTCCTGGTGATGCACTTCACGAGGTTGTGATTTTCCAGTGTCTGAACTCTGGATCTCAGAGAGGTTGGATTTTATTGCCAATCACCACTCTGCTGTTTTCCAGGAAACTACTGCATCTTTTCATACAAAACTTTTTAATTTATGCATGATCAAATTTATTATTCTTTTTTTTTTGAGACAGGGTCTCGCTTTGTAGTTCAGGCTGGCCTTGAGCTCCCTATGTAGCCCAGGCAAGCCTCAAACTCAGCAATCCTCCTGCCTCTGCCTCCCGAGTGCTGGGATTACAGGCGTGAGCCACCACGCCCAGCATTGTGGTATGTGGTATTGATGGCTGGTGGGCGTGAGTCACCACGCCCAGCATTGTATGTAGTTACTGGGATTGAACTCAGGGCCTTGCGCTTGCGAGGCAGGCGCCGGAACCACTGAGCTAAATCTCCGGCCCTATTATTCTTTTATTTTATGGATTCTATATGTTGAGTCTTGCTTAAGAAGTCATTCTTTACTCAAAGATGATTTAAAATTTGTTTCTGTTTTCTGGAAATACTTCTTGTGTTCCCTTCCATCTTTTGTAAGCGACCCCAGGTCCCCAGCCTCACACTCCTCCCTGACCTGAGGGCAAACAGACTGGGGCTCACCCCTCTAGCCAGCAGAGGAGTCTAAGCCTTTCCTCTCACCTTGCTTTTATTCACCCAGTCATGGAAACAATCAAGGTAACCGCAGGATCCACCTGCTTTCCAATATCCCATTAATACATTCCCTGGTAAACAATGTAACCTTAGCTTTCTCAAGTTTTCCCTAACGTGCGATCACCTTTGAGGGCAGACTTTCTCATATTTGCTCACAGAGAAGGCCTACTAGGCCTCAATTCTCTTCAGTCTTCCTCTTTTGTGTGTGTGTGTGTCCATGGTATAACCTCTGTAAGGCCTACCTGTTTTTCCAAATAGATACGTGGTGTCTGAATACAATTAATTGGACAATTGTTTCTCCACTCCTGTCACCTTGAGCAAATAGGAAGCTCATATATACATATCCTGTACTATGTACGCTGGCTTTCTATTTACCCATAATCTTTATTTTATGGACTTATTTTCTCTTTTGGCCTACTACCTATCCTGTTTTAATTGTGATAGTCTATACAATGTCTAGTACTGTCTCACTTGATATTTTTTCAAAATATTTTCTATTTTTACACATTTTCTCCCTTGTATGAACTTTAGAATTATATTACTGATTTTCATAAAAGTTCTATTAAATTTTTATTTAGACTGCTTTGAGTTTTATATCTAAGTTCACAGAAAGTTAACCTCTTTAAAATATTCTAAAAATTGCAGTATTTTTAGATTCTTCAGCAAAGATTGTACAAGTTTCGGCTAAACAGATGTAATTCATTTCTTCTGCATTTGTCCCTAGGTGTTTTGTAACTTCATTTGCTGTTGTGAGTGTGATATTTTCAGTACACTTGCATAATTGGCTATTGCTGGAGCATAGGAAAACTGTGACCTTTGTATGTTGATCTTACTTGTGCCACCTCATTGAACATCTTATCACAACAATTTTGAAGCTTATTTTCTGAATAAGCTAGCATGCACTGTGGAAACAGTGATAGCTCTTTTCTTCTATTTTGTAGAACTTACCTCACTGATCTTTTTGCAAAATTGCTATTTTGTAAGATGATATATTTAAAAGTTCCTTTTTATGTATAATCAAAATCTGTTTTGAAAACTCCCTGCCCAGAAGCACTAGTTAAGTTTTCTAGAGCTAAACAAAACATGGCCTATTTTCTTCTACAGGATAATGCTACAAATATTTGAATATGTCTATTGCGGTCACATCCTATTGCATCTTCTGTTTTCCAGTATATATAACTCTACTACTTTAAATACATTGCCTTAAATATAAGGTGTAATTTCCTGAATCCATACTATGCTTGCTATCTTTCTCTAAATGAACTCTATTTTATCAATGTCTCTCTCAAAATATAGTATCCAGAGTAGAAGTAAATTCAGATATTATTTAATTATTGCCAAATACAGAAAAACTAATTTCACTAATTTACACACAATGCTCCTATCCATGTAACTAATATTGCAATGTTAAAGCTAAATGGCTTAAAACAATATATTTTAAAAATGGAGTCCTTTATATTTTAAAATGGTTAAAGTAAAATTTCTTTCATTGAAATAAATGGAGGATGAAAATTTATAGTGCTTTTATTTCACCTTACTTTTTTGTCCCACAATGTAACTCAAGAAGAATCCAAAGATCAGAAGAACATAGCTACAAAATAATGAACTGAGGCAAAATTTTTCAGAGGACAGTGCAGAACAGAGAGGAGAAATGACATACTAAGATCATATAGTTACTTAGTGCAACAAATGGAACTAAATTAGGATTTCCTAACTCCCATTTCAGAGATCTTTTCACTATATCATGCTATTCCTCATAATTAGGCCTTTAGTTTAATGATTCTTATTAAACTTGAGATGGACTAAAATGCTATGGCTTCTGTTAATATCCATTTTGCTTCATCTTATAGAACTGAATTTTAAAAATGTAAATGTGGAGCCTTACATTTGTCAAATATATTGCATATAATCTCTCCAGGTTTAAGGACATTAAAAATTGTTTGCTTTGGCCCATCAATCATGCCTTTGAGACACTTTCTAAATATTGAATGTCATCTAATATTAATCTTTTCATTGATTTTGGTTATTTTAGTACAGCCATTCAATTAGTGTCATAACTCATTGTATGGATATTCAACCCCTTGTTCTTCAATTTTCCAGCAAACCTGCAATCAAGGCCTCCCTTTACAGAATTCAAGCTTCTATTTTATGGCACTTCATCTCCTTTACCTGGTGAACTCTAACTCAGTTATTAAAACTCCTTTCCAATGTCAGTTCCTCATTGAAGCATTCCTAAGTACTTAGTGCCCATCACTGAAGCAGAACAGTTAGGTCTCATTTCTTTCCTTCTTTCTTTCTTTTTTTGAGACAGGGTCTTGCTTTGTAGTTTAGGCTGGCCCTGAGCTCACCATGTAGCCCAAGCAAGCCTTGAACTCAGCAATCCTCCTGCCTCTACCTCCCGAGTGCTGGGATGACAGGCGTGAGCCACCATGTCCAGCACTGTGGTATGTGGTATTGATGGCTGGTGGGTGTGAGTCACCACGCCTAGCATTGTATGTGGTTACCGGGGATCAAACTCAGGACCTTGCACTTGTGAGGCAGGCGCCGGGAGCACTGAGCTAAATCTCCAGCCCTGGGCTCATTTCTTTATTATAACATAATTATAATCCCTAATGTGCTTCCTGTGCTATGTTGATGAATACCTTAATTGTCTTATGTATTTTCTGTATTACCAGGTCTTCAGCCTGAAAAACTTAATTGAATTATTAAGAAAAGCTGGGAATTTGGGTAGGGACTTGGTAGCAAAGAGTTCTGTGAGGGATTAATAATTTCCGTCATGGATTTAAGAGGATGTGATTTGCCAACCCTGACCTGGAGCATAGTCACTACTTAAAATATATTTCTCAGTGAGCTTCACCCACCCTGAGATGTCTAGTAATCTCATCAAAGGAAAAATTAGCTGGGCCTGGCTTGTATCAACCTTTATTTGAATTTACTGAGTATAACTTCTCTTGAGTACACTAAACTATATTCTAATAATCATTTTTAATTTTTTCTGTGTATCATCATCAAGTTAATTATTACTTTATATTTCCTGAGATATGCTTCTTTCTTTTCACAAAAAATTAGGACAAAATTTCCTTGTCTTTAGCTTTTTGGCACCTCTTACATTTTCCAAGAACTTTCCAGGTGGTGGTGACTCATTTGGAGAAAATGGTTTCTTTCACTCAGTCCTTTCAACAGCATTGTTTGTAATGGTCAGGGGCCATGACTAGGAGAGCTGTTTCTTGGAAAAAAGTATATTTGAATTGGGCAAATCAGAGGCTGAAGACAGGATGGCCAATAAATGTGTTATTGACAGAAGCCTGGCCTAGAAAGAGAGCCAAGTCTAGGAAGGCAGCAAGCATTTCGGATGGCCCTTCCTGTCTTTCTTCCTTTCCCCTTCTCTTGGCTCCACCTTCTTCTCTTTGCTGTACTTTTTCTCCTCTGAACTGAATTTGGATGGTTAAGATATAGCCTCAGCACAATAATTACTGGAAGAACGCACAAAAATTACTAGAAGAATGCACATTGACTTTGAGTTCCCAATTAGGGTCTAAGCTAGTGACTATTGGAGACAGAGATAATGAGAAAAACTAGAGCCAATTTCAAGGAATTAAAGACAGTAGGTTAGTAATTGATGCACTTCAGGCTGTATATGTTTGGAAAAAGGAAGGAAATCAGCTAGGCAAATACACAAATGAATAGTAAAATAATAATACATTACAATCTTAAAAGCAACAGGCTTTTGTGAACCTACTATGTGTACAATTTTGTGGTAAACCCTAGGAGAATGCAAAAAAATGATCATAAAAATGTTGCAAAAATCTTTTTTTTTTACTTTTAATGAGAAAATCATGAACAAGGATTCATTTTT
The DNA here is from genome assembly GCA_004025085.1 of Thryonomys swinderianus. Lineage (NCBI taxonomy): Eukaryota > Metazoa > Chordata > Mammalia > Rodentia > Thryonomyidae > Thryonomys > Thryonomys swinderianus. The sequence continues at coordinate 24,213 of PVIC010024577.1, forward strand.
TTAAAAGCCTCTTCTTAACAAATTTTGGAACAAAAACAGAAGTGAAATTTTCAAAAGGCAGGCTTCCAAAGACTAGAAAGTGAAATTCTTCCAAGTTCTCTGTTCCAGCTATGTGTTAGTTAAAGGGTCCTTGATCTACTGTAAATGTGAAGAAAATGAGCTCGGAAAGACCACAGCTCATCTCCCCACTCAGTGGCGTGGCCTGCAACATGCATGGTCATCGCCGAGACAGGGCAATTTCCCCATGCAGGTTGGGTCCAGTTCAGGTTCCTGTCCCTCCCATGTGGATCCTACAATTTATTTGGGTAAGAGCTACAGAGAGGAAGGGACATTTGGCCCTTCAAGGGGTTGTTCTGCTGCCATAAACCATTGAAAGCTGGGCTCCTTGTTCTAGCAGCCCGTGCAAGGGGCAAATATAAATAGGCACTACTTTGCTCAAAGTGGAAAGGTTTGAACTGAACACTTTCCAGGCGATCACACTGGTTGCCATTTCATGCAGTCTATTTCTGGCTTCCTGTACACATCCCTCAATTTGCATTCCTGTTGAAAGTTGCTACTAGTCCTGCCTCCCTGTGTGGGAGGTGGAATGGATTTGGAGAGTGAAAAGAAAGGCCTTTTTTCTGAGAGAGAGAGTACAGAGCTTTAACTAGGGTTCCTCCCAGATGTCTTCAGAGAAGCATTTTGTTTGTTCTTTGGCCTCTGTGAGGTTGTCACAGAAACTCTCTTTTAGCCCAGACCCCATTCTTAGTTCTTTATGTTTTTGACTTTTGGCTGAGCTTGAACCCATTTGGCTCATTAAAAAAAGTGACTGGCACAATATAAAAGTAAAATAAATGGGTGAAGAAATATAATGCTAATTTACACAACAAGGGTGATTTGGAGTAAGCATCAAAAATCACCAGATTTTAAGGGACATGAAAGGTCTGCTATTAAAACTGTATTTACAGGCATTTATGTTCTTCTCCTGCTCATAATTTGGGGAATACTTAGAGAGGTCCATAACAACTGAACACCCAGTGCAAATCATAGATATTGTGAAATAGATAATATTCAAAGGGAAATGGGGTATAGGGGTAAGTAACAAGGGGAAGAAAAAATATGCTAATAAAAAAGGGAAACAAAGCTTATGTATACTGGGGCAGGGAGTTGTAGGGTGGGTGGAGGAAGGAGAAAAATGAGAATTAAATTGTGTCATATGCTGGTACATATACTCAATATTGTGTGTGATCACAATGTGTATACATAATGTACCAATAAAGATTCAAACTTTAAAAAAAATTGCATTCAGGGCCATGGATTTTGCTCAGTGGTTCTGGTGTCTGCCTTGTAAGCACAAGGTGCTGAATTTGGTAACCACATACCACAGTGCTGGGCGTGGTGACTCATGCCTACCAGCAATCAGTACCACATAGCACAATACTGGGCATGGTGGCCCACTCCTGTAATCCCAGCACTCAGGAGGCAGAGGCAGGAGGGTTGTTGTGACTTTGAGGTTTGCCAGGACTACATAGTGAGCTCAGGGCCAGCCTGAACTAAGAAGTGAGCCCCTGTCTCCAAAATACATATTGCATTCAACCACTTGTTCTTTTTTTATTGAATTCTTTATTGGTACAATTTATATACATCTCAAAATCACATATAACATTGGGAAATTTGTACCAGTATATGCCACAAGTTAATTCTCATTTTTACTCATATCCCT
>PVIC010024578.1:0-25879 GCA_004025085.1 Thryonomys swinderianus
TTATGGTTTTTTTTTTTTTTTTTTTTTTTGAGACAGGGTCTCGCTTTGTAGTTCAGGCTGGCCCTGAGCTCACTGTGGTGCCCAGGCAAGCCGCCGTGAACTCAGCAATCCTCCTGTCTCTGCCTCCCAAACTGGGATTACAGGCGTGAGCCACCACGCCCGGCACTATGGTATGCGGTGTTGATTGTTGGTGGGTGTGTCTCCACACCCAGCATTGTATGTGGTTACCAGGGATCAAACTCAGGTCCTTGCGCTTGCGAGGCAGGCACCGGAACCACTGAGCTAACCCTCCGGCACTTTTTTTTTTTTTTCTTTTCTTTTTTTTTGAGACAGAGTCTCGCTTTGTATTTCAGGCTGGCTCTGAACTCACTCTTTAGCCTAGGCAAGCCTCCAATTTAGCAATCCTCCTGTCTCTGCCTCCCTAGTGCTGGGATTACAGGCGCGAGCCACCACGCCTGGCACTCTGGTATGTGGTATTGATTGCTGGTTGGCTTAAGTCTCCACTCCAAGCATTGTATGTGGTTACCGGGGATTGAACTCAGGACCTTGCGCTTACGAGGCAGGCGCCGGAACCACTGAGCTAACCCTCCAGCCCAGTCAGAAAAGCTTTTGAGTTAATGTGCCTAGGAGTTTGAGCTTGCTCCCATACACAAACAGTAAGAGGAAGGGTTGTTTTTGTAAAGGGTTCACTTCTGTCTTAATCTACTACTCGTGGGGAAATGTTTTTCTATATCAGAAATGAATTTGGGGCCAGACACAATAAATCCTCAGCTACAGGCCTGAGGCAGGAAACACAAGTTCCAGACTGGCCTGGCCAGTTAATCAAGACTGCCTTTAAAAAGTAGGAAGTAGCTTATATGGCAGAGTACCCGTGGCTTTAGCCCCTAATACTACCAAAATTGGAAAGCTCAAGGGAGAATTGGAAATGTTTAAGATGTTAACATAGAAGCTGAGGTTGCCCAACTACCTACTGTTGCAATGGTCAGAACAAGACACCACACTGGGCAGTAGTACACAGGCCAAATAGGTGACTTTTTGTGTGCTTTCACTGTTCATGCAGCTTGGGGCAAATACACATTTTAGGGTACCTCTGATTGGGCCTGGCCTTCCAGTGTGTCCACGCCAGCTCCCAAATGGACAGGATAAGGTCAGAACTTCGCCCCAATGTGGCCACGTTGCCAGAAGCAGGTAACGAATCTTCGCTCGCTTAGCGCCAGACTGCCGCCTCTTCTAGACTGGGGAATCCCTGACCTCGGGCACAGTCCTGCTCCCCCATAGGCCGAGAGCGGTGGGGCGGCGCGGGGGAGGAGCCCAGCGCGGACTAGGCTTCACGGCGGCCTCCAAAGGCCTCCGTGGTCCGCCAAGACCAAGATGGCGCTGGCGGCAGGCAGGACAGTGCTGATGCGCGCGGGTGCGGGCCGTGGGGGCGGGGGTGACGGGTGAGGGGCGTGGGGGGGCGGCCCTGAGTGGCGTCTGGCCCGGAAGACCGCTGTTCGCGCTAACCAGCCCTCCGCCTTGGTCTGTAGGGGTCCGGCTCAGCACACAGGCTGCGACCAGTAGTGGGAATGGCGCGCGGCGCTTTGCGAGCCACCAGGTGCTGGTAGAACCGAGCCCGGCCGCAGGTGAGCGTGGGGAAGGGAGGGAATATCCCGCCGCTGGGTGAGCTACATCGCACTGTAGCCATGTCGGCCTTGATCTCCCGAGCCAGACCCTGAAATCTGGTCTGAGGTGCAGACAGACTCCGGTTAACACTGTTGAATTTACAAAAGAAGGACATAAAACCCCTGTGTAAACTCGCTTTCATGTCCGATGATTTTAAAGGGTTTTGTTCATTAAGAAAAGTGTTTCTCTTTTGAGAGATGTGATGTTATCAGTCATTGAGTTAGTTGAAAATAATTGGAAGCACTTTCTTTTTAAGACATTTTCACTTTTCTAACAGAACAGTGACTGCTTTTACTTTTAAAATTTAATTCAGTACTTTTTTTTTTTTTTTTGAGACAGGGTCTCGCTTTGTAGTTCAGGCTGGCCCTGAGCTCACTATGGTGCCCAGGCAAGCCGCCGCGAACTCAGCGTGGAGACACGCCCACCATTATATGTGGTTACCAGGGATTGAACTCAGGACTTTGCGCTTGTGAGGCATGCGCTGGAACCACTGAGCTAACCCTCCGGCCCAAGCCCTTTATATTTTTCAGAGAAGGTTTTGCTAAGTTGCCAGACTCTTATTGAACTTGCAGTCTTGCTGCCACAGACCCCAGAGCAGCAACTCTTTTTCTGATTAAAGCTTGGAGCCATAAATGGGATCATTCCCAGGTTGCCCCTCTTCCCCATGGAGAACCCTCCAGCACAAATAGAAAAAGCACTTTAAGAGAAACCTGGGCTTGCCCTGCAGAGAAGGGAAGAGCTGGCTGGGCTCAGAGCTTGGGGTCAGAGACTAGCAAAATGTCATACTTTCTTATTGTTTGTTTTCTGGTACCAGGGATGGAGTCAGGACCTTTCACTTGGAGTCAGGCACAGTGCCACTGAGCTAAATCCCGGCCCCAAATTTTCATGCTTTGGACGGACTGTCCGATGGCCTCTACTAGGAGGAAGCCACCTCCTGCCCAAACAGACCAGCAGCCTGGCCCTCCCCTTCCTACTTGGGCTGTGCCAAAACCTACAGGTCAAGGCTCCCTGTACCTCCTAGCTGGGTTCAGTTCTCTAGGTCTGCCTCAGCAAGGTGATGAGGGGCCTTGGCCTTAACCCAGCTGTGAGTCCAGCAGAAGGCTGAAATTTTGTTTTGTTGTTTTTTTCTTGTACAGTACTGTGGATTGAATCCAGGGCCTTTGTACTGAGCTACAACCCCAGCCCTTATTTTTTATATTGAGGAAGGATCTTGCTAAATTGTGCTCCAACTTTCCATCCTCCTGCCTCAACCTCCTGAATTCAAGGATTACAGGCATGCAACACCATACCCAAGACTTGTGGCTTCTTTATGTTTCCCCCAGTTTCATTAGCTATGCTGCCAGACTTCAAAGTCAGTTTCAGAAACTTTCTGCCCAGCCACATGTGGAAAGCGCTTTTCTTTTATACATTCCTGTAACAGAGTAACAATTAACTCTTCCTTATAAATCAAAGGTCCCAAAGAGCTCATCTACAAGCAAGATTTAGTTCAAGTTCCCAGAGGATAACTTACGATGAAAATCCAGCGACTCTGATATCCTAACCAGGGAAATTCTCCTTAAGTGAGTGGTGGTGTTTCGGAAGCCACCAAGCACTGAGCAGTAGTGGGAAGCAAAAACAGAAGCCATTGCCCCACAGCTTCCAGGTTTCTAGGAACAGGTCCTTGTCTCCTCTTTTTCTGCTATAGGCAGAATGACTGATGGACCAAGGACAGTGTAAGGGTGTCTGACCCCAGTGTTTTCAGCCTCTGTCTAAATGAGTATGAGCTAAACCTCTACTATAATTTCTCATTTATCTAGACCTTAGATTTTTTCTTCTTCCTTTTTTCTTTTTTTGAGACAAGCTCTCACTGTGTAGCGCAGGCTGGCCTCAAACTTGTGGCCATCCTCCTGCCTCACTCTCCCAAGTGTTAGGTTTACAAGCATGCACCGCCATGCCTGGCTCCTTTAGATTTTTCTTGCTCACTCCTCAAGAAAGTAAAGTGTGTCCTCCCACAAGGACTTCAGACTTGCTGCTGGGGAAGAAAAGGGAAACATACTGATGAAAGACAGATGAACCAGCCATAGAGACAGGCTAGTGAGAAACAGAACACTTGTGACCAGTTCCATCTACTGTCCTTTCTTTTTTTAAACTGAATTTTAAACTCTATTTGGTTTAAATTTAAATAACATGTGGCTAGTAGTCATCAGAACACACAGCTCTAAAAAATTAGCATCCATTTCTATAGTAATCTCATAATTTCTACTTAAAATAATCATTATCAATAAACGTATTTTGTTATCACACACAAATGACTAGTATTTTTCTAGTGAGCATTGTTAATACAGAAATCACAGTCTTGCCTGAATGTGGTAGTACACACCTGTAATCCCAGCATTTGGGAGGCTAAGGCAGGAGGCTGAGCCATGAGTTTGAGGCCAGCCTGAACTGTATAGTGAGACCCTGTCTCAAAGAAAAAAAAAAAAGAGAGAGAGAAAACAAGGGCTGGGGATTTAGCTCAGTGGTTCCGGTGTCTGGCAGGCTCAAAGTCCCAAGTTTAACCCCCAGTACCACATACAACAATACCGGGCATGGTGGCTCATGCCTGTAATTCCAGCATTTGGGAGGCAGAGGCAGAGGCAGGAAGATGCTGTGAGTTTGAGGCTAGCCTGGGCTACATAGTGAGTTCAGGACCAGCCTGAGCTACAAAGTGAGACCCTGTCTCAAAAAACTAAATAAATAGGCCAGAGATTTAGCTCAGTGGTTCCGGCGCCTGCCTCACAAGTGCAAGGTCCTGAGTTCAATCCCTGGTAACCACATACAGTGCTGGGCATGGTGACACGCCCACCAGCAATCAATACCACATACCACAGTGCTGGGCGTGGTGGCTCACGCCTGTAATCCCAGCACTCAGGAGGCAGAGACAGGAGAATTGCTGAGTTCGAGGCTTGCCTGGGCTACATAGTGAGTTCAGGGCCAGGCTGAACTACAAAGCGAGACCCTGTCTCAAAAAAAAAAAAAAAAAAAAAAAACAACTAAATTAACCTGCATTAGAAAAAAAAAATGTGGAAAATGACCTTTGATGACCTTCCTCAGTGTCCAAAGATGAGAAGACAGTGATAGCGGCAGGGACAGGCAGCTATAGGGGATTAAGTTGGTCATCAGGACAGGTACCAAGACAGTTTAAGTGGGTGTTTTGAGGGACATGGTTCAGCCCACAGTAGCACTGAATCTGGGAGGAGGCTCCTGGGGAAAGTACTCAGGAACCCATGTCTTTGTTTTTCCTTAGTCTCCAGGATCCCTGGGAGCAGTTGTAGCCACTTTGGGACTTCTGTTGCTCTTTTACCCTTGTTCTCGCTGTTGCTGGCCATGTTCTCACAACACTGTCTCTTTTTCTACCTGATAACATGGTCCTTGACATACTTGGAAAAAGTATCTTGAGCATAATACACTTTGCTCTGTTGGAGGCTGCCAAGAAGCCTGGTGTCATCTCTCTTGGCACACTGGGTTCAAATGTGTAGATGTTTCTGTGAATATGCACAGTCAGTAGCTACCAACAGAAATCCATCTCATTCTCTTGTAAAAAAAAAAAGAAAAATGTAAAACGTTACAAAATGAGTCACCAGATCTCTTTATAAAGTTATTGGCATATAGCTGCACCCATTCTTCTCTAAATGATGGCTGCTTTTACACTGACTAGTTGTAACAGTGGCTGTGTGCCCTGTGAAACTGTAAAGGGCTGTTACAGAAAAAGCTTACAGATCCATAGGAGGAAGGACAGTGGAGGGTTCTGGTGGAAAGGCTTTGGCTTCCTAGCTTTACCTTTGGCCTAGTTTTAGATTATACAATAGCCCTGTGACTTCACTTTTCCCTGGCTTCAGTGCTGGAAACTGAACACAGAGTCTCCACATGCTAAGCAAGCACACTGCCCCAAAGCTACATCTCCAGCACCTGTAGCTTTTTAAATTTTGAAACAGAGCCTCACTTATTTGCCCAGGCTGGACTTGAATCGTAATCCTCATGCCTCAGTCTTCCAATTAGCTGCCCCTGAGCTCAGCTAGGAGAACATTTTTTATTAAGTTCACTGTTACTGAGGAATCGGCCTCACTACCACCATACAGACTTGTTCCTGTTTAAGTTTTCTTCTTGGTTTACAGGAAAAGATAGCAAATGCTTGGTTTTCAATGTTAAAATGGCGTAAGTAGTTCTTGTTTAGCTGGGTGTTGTAATTCACACCTAGGATCTCAGCACTTTTAGAGGCTTGAGACGTGAGGATAGCAAATTCCAGCCCAGCCCAGACCGTTCAACAGGACCCAGACTCAGAATTAAAAAGGCCTAAGGATATAGCTCAGTGCAGAGGCCCTGGGATCAGTTCCCAGTACTAGGTGGGGGAAAAGTGCTATTCAGACCAAACTCTATTGGACTTCCAGGAAGATGGGGGAATAAGGAGTAGAGATATTTGGAGTAAAGATGCTGGATTATACCAACCTGAGGAAGAAAAGAAGGGAAACGGGTCCCCGGGACCCAGCAAAGATCTAAAGCAGGAATTGGAGCCCATGGGGAGAGCGAAGAAAGGGACTGCAGTGCAGAGGAAGGAAGAGGCAAAGCAGTACTTTCTCTGGGCGCCTCGAACCTGTAGGCGCATGGTGACTCCTGGCGACCCCAGAGGTCTCCACAAAGAAACACACCAGTGGAGCGGAACAGTGGACACTGGAAACTGCGGTGGTTGGGCAGTTATTTGGCTCAGACAGCCCCCAAGAGAAAGCAATTGACCAGTCGCCATTTTGGAAAGAGACCACCTGAGCTCCGATTATCACAGCAACTGTAGGTTGGCTCCACCTAGCGGCTCCCAGTGTGAGGATGAGGCGCAGCTGAGCTCAAGTCAGCAGGAAGCACTCGGAATGTGGGCTGAACAGTGGGGTCACGGCCTCACAGCCGGAAGCCAGGAGCAGCCTGAGCTTGTTTAACTAACGGCCTAGAATTACCCACCACCACTGTAATTATACAGGGATCGATCAGCATAGAGCTAGGCTCTGCTCCCTCTCTACCAGTGACAGCAGACATACAACCTGAAGGGGACCTTTTTTTCTACTTTTCCGTTTTTTTTTTTTTTTCTGTTTCTTGATTCTTCATTCTTGTGTTTAAACGAGTGTGAACATCGTTCCTAATTTTTTTTTGTTTTATTTTGTTCTGTTCTCATTTCTGTGTCTTCTTTCTTTCCCTCCTTCGGCTTCACCAGTTCTCAAAGCTTGTATAATCTGTCCTCCAGCCTGGCTTCTAATCCCTTTCTCCTTTTCTGTTTCTCTATTTTTTCCCCTAAGCCTTTTAAAGTTTTCTCTCCTAAGTGTAAAAACTAGCCATATGAAGGGATATTTACTATATACAATTCTCTAGTTTGTTTCAGATTTTGTCGTATAACTACAGATCTTCATATGGTTAAAAGTGGCAAATTAATAGTTAACACAGTTTGACCTTTTCTAGGGTGTGTTTGATGCTACTGTTATACAAATGTTTTTTAACACGCACACACTATATATATATTTGTGTGTGTGTGTGTGGTACCGGGGATTGAATTTTGATTCTCATGCTTCCAAGGTAGGTGCAGTACCACTTGAGCTAAATCCCCAGCTCTACACAATTGTTTTAATCAGTTGTTCTTCCTTGTATGCCAAGACTGAGATTGTCTGAGGTTAAAAGCAGTACTGTAGGTTGGAGATGTAGCTCAGTGGTTCCGGAGCCTGCCTGGCAAGCACAAGGTCCTGAGTTCAATCCCTGGTAACAATGCTGAGCGTGGTGGCTCACACCCACCAGCAATCAATACCACATACCACAGTGCCAGGCATGGTGGCTCACACCTGTAATCCCAGCACTCGGGAGGCAGAGGCAGGAAGATTGCTGAGTTGGAGGCTTGCTTGGGCTCCATAGTGGGCTCAGGGCCAGCCTGAACTACAAAGCAAGACCCTGTCTCAAAAAAAAAAAAGAGAGACCAGACAAACCTGGGTTTTTTTGTTGTTTGGTACTGGGAATCAATCTCAGGGCCTTATTAAGCTTGCCAGGGAGGCACTGAACTGATGAGCTTCATCCCTGCCCCACAAAACAGTTTTGTGGGGCAGGGATGTAGCTCAGTGGCACTGCGCCTACCTCATAAGATGAAGGCCGTGACCTCCATCCCCAGTACTACAAAACAAACAAACATACAAAACACTTACTATGTCCCAGCCCTAGGCAGCCAGTAATTGGCTGGGGGCAGTGGCACATGCCTATAATCTCAGCACTCTGGGAAACTGAGGCAGGAGGATCACAAATTTGAGACAAACCTAGGCAACTTAGCTACTTAGTGAGACCCTGACTCAAAATAAAACTGGAAACAGGTGATAGGAATGTACCTCAGTGTGACGGTCCTGGGTTCAACCCTTAGTACAGGAAAATAAAGTCCTATTTATCTGAGCATCACTGACAAGACCTGGGATGCTTTGTCCCCACCAGTAATGATTCCAAGTACATAGGATCCCAGGGATTTAGCCATATCCACCTTGCAAATGCAAGGTCCAGAGTTCAATCCTCAAGGAGCAGGGAGGTGGATAGAACCCAAGTTCACAGGCTACAGGTCCTGCTCATAGAGATCCTTGGTAAAGTAGGCAGTTTTTGTTTTGTTTTGTTTTTGAGACAGGGTCTCACTTTGTAGTTCAGGCTGGCCCTCAACTCACTATATACCCCAGGCAGGCCTCAAACTCAACAATCCTCCTGCCTCTGCCTCCCAAGTGCTGAGATTACAGATGTGACCAACCAAGCCCGGCATTATGTGTGGTAATCAGTGCTGTGTTTATAGGCATGAGCTACCGCACCTGTCATTGCGGTATATGGTTACCAGGTATCCAAAATGGGACCTTGAGCTTGCCAGGCTGACTCCAAAACCACTGAGCTAAATCCCTAACCCTGGAAGTAGGAGGTTCTTGCAAAGTTATCCAGAGAGGAGTCTCTAGTCCTCCTGGAGAGGGTCTGTGTCCTGGGTCCTACTATCCCCTCTCTGCCTCAGTACCAGATGCATAATTCACATTTAGTACACACTTGGCATATCCATGTATGACATGGGTTTTTGGGATATGTCTCTCCTTGTCTCAAGAAGAGGTGATTCTTGACCCTTTGTCCTTCATTTTTGAGGGTTGACAGCATCCAGGGACTTGAGGTCTTGCTGTTGTCGTAAGAAGCTAGCACAGCAAACAGGCTTACAAGGGCACTCAAGGCCCTGCTGCCTGTGCAGTCTTGCTTTTGGCCTAAAGTCCAAAATAAAACAAATCTACCACTTTCATGTCTAGGAATATACCTAAAAGAACTGAAAACAGGTGTCTAAAAAATAAAATGTGAGCCTGGCGTGGTGGCTCACGCCTGTAATTCTAGCACTCAGGAGGCAGAGGCAGGAGAATTGCTGAGTTCAAGTCTTGCCTGTACTGCATAGTGAGCTCAGGGCCAGCCTGAACTACAAAGCAAGACCTTGCCTCCAAAACAACAATAACAGGGCCAGAGGGTTAGCTCAGTGGTTCCGGTGCCTGCCTCGCAAGTGCAAGGTCCTGAGTTTGATCCCCGGTAACCACATATAATGCTGGGCATGGAGACTGACGCCCACCAGCAATCAACACCGCATACCACAATGCCTGGCATGGTTGCTCAAGCCTGTAATCCCAGCACTCCGGAGGCAGAGACAGGAGGATTGCTGAGTTCGCAGCAGCTTGCCTGGGTACCATAGTGAGCTCAGGGCCAGCCTGAACTACAAAGTGAGACCCTGTCTCAAAAGCAAAAAAATAAAATAAAATAAAATGTGTACACATATGTTCACTGCAGCATTGTATACTAGCCAAAGGGGAATCTCTAGCCCAAGTGTCCATCTGTGGAAAAACAAAGGGTGATTGTTCCATACAGGTGAGTTCTTTAGCTTTAAAAAATAACAACAGTTTACTAAAGATTTAGCTTAGTAGTTCCAGCGCCTGACTAGCAAGCGCAAGGTCCCTGGTTCGATCCTCAGTAACCATATACAGCAGTACCAAGCATGGTGACTCACACCCACCAGCAATCAGTACCACATACCACAGTCCCAGGCATGGCTCACACCTGTAATCCCAGTACTTGGGAGGCGGAGGCAGGAGGATTGCTGTGAGTTGGAGGCTTGCCTGGGCTACATGTGAGCTCAGGGCCAGCCTGCACTTACAAAGCAAGACCCTGTCTCAAAAACAAAAATAACCCAAAGGCTAGGATTTGGCTCAGTGCAGAGGGCTTGCCTACTATGTGCAAGGCCCTGGGTTCCATCCTGAGCACTACAAAAAAAAAAAGGAAGGAAAAAAGTTTTGCTTGTCATAGTGGCACATGTCTCTAAAGTGAGCTGCTCAGGAAGCTGAGGCAGTAGGATCACAAATTCAAGGCCAGCCTGGGAGATTTAGTGAGACTTAGTCTCCAAATAAAAGATTTTATCAAGCTATGTTGGTGAGTATGGTGGTGCATACTAGGGAGGCTGAGGCAGGAGGATTGCCTATATATATTTTGTTTTGTTTTGTTTTGTTTTCGAGACAGGGTCTTACTTTGTAGTTCATACTGGCCCTGAGCTCACTATGCAGCCCAGGCAAGCCTGGAACTCTGCAATCCTCCTGCCTCTGCCTCCCGAGTGCTAGGGTTACAGGTGTGAGCCACCATGCCCGGCATTGTGGTATGTGGTACTGATTGCTGGTGGGTGTGAGTCACCATGCCCAGTATTGTTGTATGTGGTTACCAGGGATCGAACTCAGGACCTTGTGCTTGCTAGGCAGGAGCTGGAACCACTGAGCTAAATCTCTGGCCCACCTATATATGTTTTATATATATGTAAAAGTAGAAAAGGACTGGGGGGGGGAATAATTTTTTTGTTGTGAAGATTGAACTCAGAACCTTGCACTTCCCAGGCAGTTACTATGCCAATGAGCCAAATCCTTGGCCCCCCCAAAAAAAAAATTTTTTAAAGGCTGTAGATGTAGCTCCATAGTACATCACTTGTCTAACACTGGAGAACATTGGTTTCTATTCTTTTTTTTTTTTTTTTGAGACGGGCTCTCACTTTGTAGTTCAGGCTGGCCCTGAACTCACTATGTAGCCCAGGCAAGCCTTGAACTCAGCAATCCGCCTGCCTCTGCCTCCCGAGTGCTGGGATTACAGGTGTGAGCCACCATGCCCAGCACTGTGGTATGTGGTATTGATGGCTGGTGGGCTTGAGTCTCCACGCCCAGCATTGTATGTGGTTACTGGGGATCAAACTCAGGACCTTGAGCTTGTGAGGCAGGCGCTGGAACCACTGAGCTAACCCTCTAGCCCCATTGGTTTCTATTCTTAAAACTAGAAATAATGTGGGTGTGGTGACACATGCCAGTAACCCCAGCAGTTGAGGGGATGGTCACGACTTTGAGACCAACCTGGACTTCAAGGTCAGCCAGCACTACATAGCAAGACCTGTCTCAAAAAACAAATAATTATGAAGCTGGTCATGATGGCACACATCTGTAATCCCAACACCTAGGAGGCTGAGGCAGGAGGATTGCCACAACAGGGCTGCATGGTGAGTTCAAGGCCAGCCTGAACTACAAAATAAGACCTTTTCTCAAAAAACAAAACAAAACAAAAAAAATGATGAAATCCTGATCTATGGTATCATATGGATGTACCTCAGAAACATGATGTTCAGTGAAAGATGCCAGTCAACAAAAAGCTGTATGTGAGGTAAATATGGTAACTGTGATGACTCAGAGCAAGAGAGAATTCCACACCAGGACACATAGCAGATATTAAAAGGTGGAAGTTTATTCATGTGCGTGGACTCCACTTCCTAGTGAAGTGATGCACTGAGTTGAAACTACAATGGTCTTACATAGAAGAGTTTAGAGCATGAATTGGGTAAAGGGTCAAGGGCAGAACACCACAGGCCAGCTGCAGAATGGACAGGTAATTGGGTAAAGGGTCAAGGTCAGAACATCACAGGGCAGCTGCAGGATAAAACAGGTCTTAAAATTATCTCTACATTTTTATCTGTTTTGGGAAGCACAAGCATGTTTTATAGAAGGAAGTTGCGGCTAGGCGAAAAGGCATATTCTCAAGGTTTCATTTGTTGGGGAGGAAAGGGGATAGATTTAGGTTAAACATGGAGTAACTCTGCTCATGTGGGTCTCACATTCCCCACTGGTTTTGATACATAATCAAATCCTTGATTCTTGATTGTCTTTATAGGACTCAATCATTTTTAAGGGATTCATACATTTGACACAACATCATAATTTTTACACTGTTAACTTGTCTAGAAACATAATTAGTAATGTGTCAGAGTATACAGGGCTCAGAGTACACAGGGCTTAATTAAGAATATTAGGATTAGAGTGCCAAGGGTAGTGGCTCACGTTTGTAATCCCAACACTTGGTGGGCAGAGGCAGGATTGCTGAGTTTGAGGGCTACATGAGCTCAGGGCCAGCCTGAACTATAAAGGGAGACCCTGTCTCAAAAAAAAAAAGGGTATTAGGATTAGAATAACCAACCGGCTAGCTAGAGTGGATAACAGTGTAGTTAAATGCAGTGACCAGTTAAAAAGAGATTTGTACCAATTTTGATCTTTTTGACCTGCGCATTTGGTTTTGAGATTTTTTTCTGACCAACACCAATGTGGCTTTAATAACTCTTGAATAGTTTGCATAGAAATAACAGATCTCCTTTAAAGCTACACAAAGTCCTTTTTTTTTTTTTTTTTGGTGGTACTGGGGATCGAACTGAGACCCTTGTGCATCCAAGGTTGTCACGGTACCACTTGAGCTAAATCCCCAGCCCTCTCTGTTTTCTTTTCTTTTTTTTTTTTTTTTTCTTTCCTGGTACTGAAGATCGAATTCAGGCCCTTGTGCATCCAAGGTTGGCATGGTACCACTTGAGCTAAATCCCCAGCCTGCCCTCTCTGTTTTATAAAGGGCAGATTGAGGTCCAGGAATTTAGCTCAGTGGTTCCAGCACTTGCAAGGTCCTAAGTTCGATCTCCAGTCACCACATAGTACAGTGCCAGGTGTGGTGGCTCACGCCTGTAATCCCAGCACTTGGGAGGCAGAGGCAAAAGAATTACTGTAATTTCAAGGCTTGCCTGGGCTATATAGTGAGCTAAGAGCCAGCCTGAACTATAAAGTGAGACCCTATCTCAAAAAAAAAAAAGGATCGAGCCCACACCGATTTTGCAATACTACCTCAGGAAGTCTACCTGTTTTTCTAACCTTGATAATGTAGCATAACCAGCAGTCTCTAGCATCTTCAGGCTTAGTAGCATTTATCAACCTATGTACTTAAGACAACATCTCAAGTACAGGAATAGAAGAGTTCTTAGTGTCAGGAGTCTTTTCAGTGATGGGAGACCATGAACTAACAGGGTTAAATTTGGGCTCACCTGACTTAATTTGGGGTGTCTCTACTGGGGCTGGCAGGGCTAAATCTTTATTGGGCCCTATAGGTTGAGGGATCTGATAGCCTGGATCCCACCTTGAAACATAGGGTCTACTACCCCATGTTCTTTGTGTTTTCTACCTGAAGTCAGATAATGATTTGAATAGGAGAGTTACTGGGTAGTGCCCTCCCTTGGGGAAAAGGCTGTGAGTGGTTCCCATTCTGGGGACCACTTTTAACCAGGGATCTGGCACCTGGACTGGCCAGGGGGCAATAGACACACAATCCCAACTGGAGTACATCTAAATCAACATTGCCAAGGGGAGGAGATTAACCAACTAGCACCAGTTTCTCTAGCACCACTGCCACATATGTGGTCATCATTAGCTGGACACATAGAGAATTGCACTGACTGCCCAGTTTGGTAACAACCAGCTATAGGGTCAGAGTCAGGCTCAAACAGATCACAGAGACTCATGTTTAACTTGAGGTCATTTGGTCTGGGCCTCGAGACACTTGGGAGATGACCTGCCCACTAGAAGTTAATCTTAGTTCCCAGACCTCTTTGCTGGGAGCACAGGGATTATTATCAGCATTTACTGTCTTACAATTTATAAGCAATGATATTAATAACATGAGACAAAACTAAACTTGGCACTGGAGTCTTATCTTTTGGTCCCTGGGCTGGCTGATAACCTTCCATTTGTCCCCTGGTGCATCCTCTGGGATGAGCTTTGCATGGCTGTGATGAATCCGTGGCGTGCTGCCGGCTACCTTTAGAGCTGATGGTGTCACCAAAATCCCCGCCAGTGAGGTTCAAGGGCTCTGGGAGACTGTCATTTGAGTGAGACAAGGTCACCTGACTGGAATTTGTGGTGGAGACAGCCTCTGTTGTTCCCAGCCTGTCAGGTTTGGCATCCTGGATGATGCTTTTGATTTCAGTTTGGAGCACCTAGAGTGCTTGCAGGGATTTGATCAGATTATGATTACAAGACTCAGATACAATTTTTTTTTTTTTTTTGAGACAGGGTCTTGCTTTGGAGTTCAGGCTGGCCCTGAGCTCACTATGTGGCCCAGGCAAGCCTCGAACTCAGCAATCCTCCTGTCTCTGCCCCCGAGTGCTGGGATGACAGGCGTGAGCCACCACGCCCTGCACTGTGGTATGTGGTATTGATTGCTGGTGGGCGTGAGTCTCCACGCCCAGCATTGTATGTGGTTACCAGGATCGAACTCAGGACCTTGCGCTTGCGAAGCAGGCGCTGGAACCGCTGAGTTAAATCTCCGGCCCTCAGATACAATTTCTAAATTAGCAAGAGGCAGTAGAGGTGGTGGCCTGCCAAACATTACTTCCTAGGGTGTTAACTTGTTTGCACAGGGAGTACATCTAAGTCAGCATTGCCAAGGGGAGGAGCTCTAACCAGCTAATGCCAGTTTTAATAACTAACTTAAAGTTTCTTTTAAAGTTCTGTTCATTTTCTCAACTTGCCCTGAATTTTGTGGCCTGTAAGCACAATGTAACTTCCATTCAACATTCAGTGCTTTTGCTTCTAAATGATGATAAACTTTGGTGGTGAAGGCCAGGCCATTGTCGGACCCCAGAAACCATGGGAGGCCAAATTGGGGGATGAGCTCTTGTAGCAGTTTTTTACTTACTATCTGAGCTGTTTCTCTCTGCTGGAATCACTTCCACCCATCTAGAGTAAGTGTAGACCCAAACAAGCAGGTACCTGTACCCACAGCTCAGTTTTATCTCAGTGAAGTCGAGCTCCCAAAATTTGCCTGGATGGTTTCCCCTCTGGTGGACACCTGGTTCTCCTTGTTTTGTCCTGGAGTTGACACAAGCACAGGCTTGACATCTGCTTCAAATGTCTTGGAGCATGTCCAAGAGATTCGGTATCAGGAATCAGTGATGTAGGAGGAGTCTCATTTTCTTTTCACCCAAGTGAGTGAATTAGTGGACTTAGGTTGCCAATTGTCTACTGATGGCTTGTGGCAGACAAACACGACCGTCTGGATGGATCCACCACCTGTCATCTCTTCGTGAGGCTCTGGGGCAAGCACACAGCTTGGTGGCATGTAAGACATGGTGGGAGGCCAAAGCAGAGCCAGGCCCAGGGCACCAGAGGGCATGCGGGCCCAGTAAGGTGGTGGGGAGCGCGTCTGCTGGGGTGAAACACAGAGCTCGAAGTAGCGATGGCTGCTACAGCTGGTGCCCATCCTGCTGCCAGTGTCACTTGTACAGGTAGTGTGGCCATATTCCCCACTGGTTTTTCTGTGACCTCTCTTGCTATTTGGTCAGCCTGGTGGGGCCACAATAATCAGGTCTTGGCCTTGGCTCTTCCTTAACTAGCAGGGCTGTGGCTATAATAGCCTGGAGACAGAGAGGCCAGCCCACAGCTATTGAGTCAAGTCTTATACTGGCCATTTCTAGGGTCTCAGAGTCTGAATTAGGACCCTGTTAGCTACTCCCTTTTGTCAGGGAGAGTTAATGTGGGGACTTTTGTTAGGCCTTGCTTTAAGGCATCAAACACCTTTTACTGAATTTCAGTTCGGACCAGGGGGTAAATCTGCCCACAGTGGCCACATACAGCGGTTTAGCAATTTTAGCAAACCAAATTATCCACAATCTGCAATAGAATTTGTGAACCTGTTTCTTTGTGGTGGCTGTATGGCAGGACTCAGGTCATCTGTCACTACTAATCATCTACATACTAAAGCAGAGTCACTTATGTATGACACTGGTGGAATGGAGCCAAGTCTATATTTCAGGCCTCATCAAACAGTGTGGGCACGTTTTTTTTGTTTTTTGTTTTTTTTTTTTTTTGAGACAGGGCCTTGCTTTGTAGTTCAGGCTGGCCCTGAGCTCACTGTGTAGCCCAGGCAAACCTCGAGCTCAGCAGTCCTCCTGCCTCTGCCTCCCGAGTGCTGGGATTACAGGCGTGAGCCACCACGCCCTGCACTGTGGTGTGTGGTATTGATTGCTGGTGGGCGTAAGTCATCATGCCCAACATTGTATGCTGTTATCTGGATGGGGATGGAACTCAGGGCCTTGCACTTGCTTGCAAGGCAGGCGCCAGAACCACTGAGCTAAATCTCTGGCCCTGTGGGCACATTTTTAAACCTTCAAGGCAGTGGAGTCCACATGAGTTGCCCCAAGAAACCGTTTTCAGGGTCAGTCCATTCAAAAGCAAACAAAGACTGGCTTACCTTAGTCAAAAGCAGGCTGGAGAAAGCATCTTTTATTTTTTTATTTTTATTTTTGGAGACAGGGTCTAGCTTTGTAGTTCAGGCTGGCCCTGAGCTCACTATATATCCCAGGCAAGCCTTGAACTCACAGCAGTCTTCCTGCCTCAGCCTTCCAAATGCTGGGATTACAGGCGTGAGCCATCACATCCGGCACTGTGGTGTGTGATTACTGGGATCACTGGGGACCTTGCTCTTGCAAGGCGGATGCCAGAACTACTGAGCTAAATCCCCAGAAAAATCTTTTATACCCAATACAGTATACATATCATATTGTGGCAGCAAGAGACTCAGCAGGGTTAAGGGTTAGGTAAGGTGGAGTGGATCATCTCCACCTATTTGTTTACCTCTTATAGAGTTTGAACTGGCTGGTAATCATTGGTCTCAGGTTTTTGAACTGAAAGAAGCAGTGTGTTCCACAGTGACTGGCATGAGACTAAAATCCCTGTGTCCATGAGGCGATCAATGTGGACTTTAATCCTTTGTCTGGCTTTAGTTATGATGTGGTACTGTCATATTGAAACAGGAACGGCATTTGCCAACAATGAGACAACAATGGGGGTGCTGGTGACTCGCCAGACCTGGTAGGTTTGTTTTGGTCCAAACCTGAAGAAGGTTTGTCTTGAGATATCTTAGTGAGTCTACAGGAACATGACTACTTGGACCTGTTTCTGGCAGCAAAAGATATTCTTCTAACAGGGCAAGTGACCATTATCTGAGCCAATTGCAGATTTGCCTTATCTCCTGAGGAGATGTGTGCTCCCAATTTTCTGAGGAGGTACCTGCCCTGGAGAGGGTAGGGACATTCAGTATTACTGAGAATGAGTGGGTCACCTTTTTGTGCCCAGGTCTGCAGTCGTGGCAGTAGACCATTTGTAGTCTTTTGGCCCATGGCCAGTGGCCCCCTGGACTAGAGTCTCTTGAGTAGTGACTCCCAGAGGGTCAGTGAGTACAGAATGAGCTGTGCCTGTGTCTACTAGAAATTAGTTGGATTGCCCCTGACTTTTAGTTTTCTAATGGGCTTGCGAAGGCTTAGTTCATATGAGTCCTGACTGCCCTAAGTTGGCATCTTAAAAGGCTAGTATGTCTTTTGGGCCTTTGGATTTCTAACTTTCTTTTTTTCAGAGGGCACTCACTTTTACATTGTCCACTCCATTTGCAGTATGCGCACTGATCTTTTCTCAGATTTGTCTCTGTCCTCTGTTAAGAGCCTCTGTTTCTTCAGCTCAGTTTTGACCATCCTGCCTTACTAGCTTCATAATTTTGCAGGGCAGCAATAGCAATTTTTCCCAGTTTTTTTTGCTATTGCTTCTTCTGGGTAGTCTCTGTTGTCAGAGACCTTTTGGGCTATGCTTAAGAGCTCAAACCTCTTCTTTCCCCCAAACCCTTCTAACTTCTGTAACTTCCTTCTAATATCTGGGGTTGACTGGGAAACAGTTGCCAAATTAACAGCCACAGGATTTCAATTAGCATCAGGGACAATTTGGGTGTAAACCCGATAGGCCTCAAGAAACCTTTCTAGAAAAGGACCTGGGGACTCCGTTTTACTGATGCAGGAGAGCAAGGCTTAACTCCCCACCTGAAACAAGAGTTTGTGTGCTCTAAAAATCAAAGAATGAACTTTAGGAATGACAGAGTTTTAAGTAGGAAAATTTCTATTGAGAAAGAAAGCTTCTGCCTAAGAGAGGCAGAAGGGGGAACCCAGAAAGGTGGGTAACCCAACCATCTCACTTTTTAGAGGGCTTTTATGGAGCAAAGCCACAAGGAGAGGTGGGTCTGAAGTGGGACAAAATTACAATCAACCAGTAGCATTGCAAATACAGTAGCTTAGGTAACATTGGTACAATGAGAAACCACACAAAATAGACAAAGCCACGATCAACCAATAAGAGTACAAGTATAACTGTTCAGGTAATACTGATTAAATGGGGCTCCAATGAGGAATCAAGTTGTATAGGGTCTTTCTTGTCAGGAGACTACTATAGGTGGTCCAAAGTCCTGGCCCTCTATCTGGGGAATTTGCAGTCCTGCTTTCCCAGGGCGGGGTGGATCTGGATCTTGACCCACCATCCTGGGGAAGGAGGCCTGTCAGTCACTGCTCTCAGGGAGTGTAGTTTTCCATTGATGGTGTGACCTTTGGAAGGGTCGTCTTTCTTGCAAGTCTTTCAAGAGCCTGTCCTGTCTATCTACCTACCATATGTCTAGCTAGCTTTTCTGCCTATAGTATTACCTTGTTTTACCTCACTTAGATTAGTCAGCTTTTGAACAACTTGACGGAGTCCTGCTAACAGATACCAACAGTTAGTTAGGTTCCTCCTCCCTCCTTTGGAGTTTGGATCCCACTCAGGACACTTAGTAGGGACTTCTCTCTCTGCCTGATCATCATATCCCCAGGTCCGTGGCACGTAGTCATGGTGATCCTTCATGGCATCTTTAACTGCTTCCTGAAAGATACAGTCTCGCTCCTCAGTAGTAACGAGGGTTTCAAGGAACTGTTGGCAGTCATCCCACATAGGCTGGTGACTGTAAAAGATGAATCAGAACTTGGGGTTTTTCAGAGAATGGTGAGACCTGGGTTTTCCAATTACACAAATCACTGGTGGTGAAAGAAACATAAAAGAGTCCACTGCTGGGCTCAGCCTGCTTAAGGGGAAGAACAGAGGAAGTCACCAAGCCAGTGGCACCCTATGACTCACAGGGCTGGCTGGACCTGGTCTGCAGGGGAGACAGGTTCCAGGGGGGCTGATGGACCCTTGGGGACCAACCAGCCTCAGAGATCAAATCTGGGGCAGGCTCAGGCTCATGAACGGGGTCATCTCGGTACAGGGCAGCAGGGCACAGGAATCATCTCCTGACGGTGCCTGAAAAACCTTATTTATGGGGTTGGTTTTTGTTACAAAGATCCCCATTCTACAGCGGCAACTAATGTCCATCCAATGGAAGAGAGGGCGCTGCCAACACTCTATTTAACCTTAATCATCAGATGGAGTTTTACACACTTTTGTAGCCAATCTGGAGGTCGTTTAACCATTTTTAACCAAGCATCAATATAAGGGAATTGATCGGGGTGCCAGGGTCCAGCTGGTCAGATGACCTGATTTTAAAATTAGCACACCACTCTAAGGACCTAGTATAGGGCTGCTCTACGCCTAAAGATGCCCACTCAAACTGACAAAAGGTTTGTTTGTTTCCTTTACTAACTTTAACACCCTAATAGCTTCCTCTCTCTCTGAGTCACCTGACTAAAATAAGCTAGGACACAATCCACAGGGGCTGCAGGAGTCAACTGACTGGATCCCATTTTTCCTAAAGAAAGGCGACACAAAGCTAAGTGACAACACAGAACAGACAAGACAACCTCAGTGGACTATAGCCCTTCAGACCAGAAACCAGGGAACTTCTTGCCATTGCAAAAAAGCTCCAGGCAAGGAAAATACTGCCATGACTGGCATTTCTTTTGCCTTCCTGAGAATCTTACCTGACATCTGGAGGTTTTTTCCAATAAACTTCCGACTTTCTAAGCAGCAGATGGCCTCCATTATCCCCTCCATCAGGAGACATGGTTCCTGGGGCCCCAGTGAAGATGGCGGGGTGGCCTCCCCAAGCCTATCCTTGACTTCTCTGGCCTAGGTGGCTGGCCATCAGCTGGACAGGCTGAGGTCCTCAGGTTATGGACTATCTATGTCGCTGGGATCTGGGACAAGCCCCCAAGTGCAATGCCACAGAGTGAGAAATAAGTCCACACTGGGATACATGGTGGAAATTAAAAGGTGGAAGTTTATTCATATGCATCGACACTACTTCCTAGTGCACTGAATTGAAACTACTATGGTCTTATATAGAGGAGTTTAGGACAGGAATTGGATAAAGGGTCAAGGGTGGAACATCACGGCAGCTGTGGGACAAAACGGGTCTTAAAAGTATCTACATTTTTATCTATTTTGGGGAAGCACAAGCATGTTTTACAGAAAGAAGTTACAGTTAGGGGAAAAGGCGCATTGTCAAGATCCCATTTGTTGGGGAGGAGAAGGGGACAGATTTAGGTTAAACATGGGATAACTCTGGTTATGTGGGTCTCACCATAACCACTACTGGGTGGAAACCTGTGATTCCTCTTGTGTGAAACCTCCAGAACGGGCAGAGACAGAGCCAGAGCAGATGGGGGCTGCCAGGGTACATGGAGCACCTGAAGAAGGGATTTCTCTTCCTGGAACTAGGTAGTAGTGATTATTGTACAACCTTATAAATATGTTTAGTGGACCTAAACTGTCCATTTTAGAATGGTAAATCTATATTATATGAATCTCACCTTGAGGTTTTTGTTTTGTTTTTCTGTTCTAGGAAATTAACCTAGGGTCTTTTCACTAAGCTATATTCTATACCTTTTTCAAAATTTTGAGACAGGGGCTGGGGATGTAGCTCAGTGGCACCAACCTGGCAAGCACAAAGTCCTGAGTTCAATCGCCGGTACCACAACAATAAGTAAAATTTTGAGATGGGCTCTGAATTGTCCAGGTTGGGCTCAAACTTGATCTCCTGCCTCAGTCTCCTAGAATGCTGGGATTACAGACTTATAACACCACACCAGCCTCCCCTCAGTTACAGTGATGGAGTTTTTGTTTTGTTTTGTTGAGGCAGGGTCTCACTATATAATTTAGGCTGGCCTTGAACTCACTGTGTAGCCTAGAACTTGCAGCAAGTCTGCCTCAGCCTCCCAAATCCTGGGAATATAGGTGTGCACCACTACATTCAGTTTCCCTTCATTTATAAAAACTAGAACTGTGCAGTTTTCTGTGGCCTGGCAGAGGATACAGCCTGGTCAGGGTACTGTTCCTGTGCTGAATACAGGGTTCTCCCTCCTTCTTTAAACTAGGGGTTGCTGTGATAAAATTCAAGAACCCTCCAGTGAATAGCCTTAGCCTGGAGTTTCTGACGGAGTTCCTCATCTCCTTGGAGAAGCTAGAGAATGACAAGACCTTCAAAGGCATCATCTTAACTTCAGTAGGTGCTTCTTCAGGGGCCCCAAGTCCTCAGATCAGAGAAACATGGGAAAAGCTGGAGCCGGCGGTCACATGATGTGGGAATAATCAGGAAACTCCAGTCACCTGGAGGGCAGATGCTACCAAGAGAGGCTTCCAGAGAGCACTGTCCCCAGTCATCAGAGATCTGATGATTGTACTGGGGAGCTCAGGCAGGTCATTTTTCAAATGTAGGCCAAGCTCAGGGCTACTCGCCAGGTCTTTGGTTGTCAAGGAGAGATATGGTGCTCCACAGCCTGGGCCAGAACCATGTGGGGAGAGACAGGTCTTCCCAGGAGCATTCTAGAGCCCACGCTGCTTGAGAAGCTGACCCTGTAAGACCCTGGTTGTCCCTGGGCTCCAGGTGGCTCTGATGCCGGAGACAATCCTCAGTATATGTTTGTAGAGAGCCAGTGTTCAGCCACCCTTCGGATCTGACTTAGCTCATGTTCTCAGAGGGCAGATTTCTCCTGTCTGGACCCCAGCATTGCCCCAAGTGCTGTAAGCCCAGGGACTTCATCCAAAGGAATGGTGACCTTGGAATATGATGTCAGATCTATCCCCTGGGGCATGTTGCTGTTGGGGGTGGAGCTGGGTGGGAGGGATGTGAACATCCCATGGAGAAGACTGACCACTACAGCCCTGAAGGCAAGAACGGACTGTGTTATTGGGTGGATTTGAGGTTCTGATGATGTCAGAATTCCAGGGAGCTTTGCCAGGCTTGCAGGTACCCAAGTATTTTCCACTTGGATTGGCCTTGAAATACAACATTTAAGGTGTTATTTCATTTTTTAAAATTTAGCCCTGGGGATTGAACTGAGGTCCTCCACACTGAGCTGTAGCGCTACACAGTCCCATCAGAAACAGCTTAAATTTAATGTGACAATCACTTGTCCTTTCATCTCTGTTGGATCTAAGTTAACAAAAGTAGGACACTATTCATGCAAACCTAAAACATATCAGTCCACAGTATCGGGCACACCCAGCCACAATGACAAGAATGAAATCATCCCATGCCCTGCACTGATTCTTCACCTCACCTAAGACAGAGAGTGTAGGTGTCCACTGTCTTTGTCCTGTTCGTCCACAAACATACGCGCACATGCCCACATACACAAGGTCATCATCAGTCCTTGTTGCTGTAAACACCATGGAGCTAACACCCATCCATTTCTATCCCGAAGAGTCTGGATAGACCAGGTTGTGTATGGTAACAAATCCCAGGAAGTCAGCAGTAGATGAAAACGTGGAGGAAAAGGTGTTTTCCCCAGGGCTGCATTCCTTTGACCAAATGGCCAGGATCCCACTGCCTCACTCACCTCCTTCCCCACAGCCTGGCAGTTCCTCTTCTGTGTTCTTTCTACCCACTCCAGGTAGCTCTGTCAGGACCTGGGTTATCCCACTAGGGACCATCTGCCCGCTGGGTTACTCTTCTACCCCAACACTTCCTGGCTTTACTTGACCTATATAGGTAAAAGTATCTGTTCCAGAGTTTCCTAAGAACCCTCACTGTACCTCTCAGCCTGGAAGATAGAGAACTGGGCATACAGAGATGTACACAGGTGTGCGGAGAGCTGGTGCATTCACGTGCCCTGAAGCAGTGGCTGCTCTGTCTTTTCCAGTCTAAAGCTGGAAAGGGAAGAATATCCCAGGAAGGGAGGCTGGGTCAGGGAGGTCTAGGCTATGTCCTTGGTGCCCCAAGTTCTGGGCTTCTTCAAGGCAGCCCCACACGTGATGATGTAATGGCATCGAACACCTTGCTCTGGCTGCTTCTTCGAGGACTGTCCTGGCATATTCTCAGCCGGCCTGGACCTGAGGGAAATGTGCGGAAAGAACCCGGCCCATTACACCGAGTACTGGAGGGCTGTTCAGGAGCTGTGGCTGAAGCTCTACCTCTCCAACCTGGTGCTGGTTGCCGCCGTCAATGTGAGTAACCCCACCCCATATGTTCTCCCTGACTCTGGGGCCAGCCAGGGGTGGACACCAGCCTGAAATGACATAAAAGAGCCGGTGCGTAGGGACCAGGGCTCTTAAGAGGCTAGGCCTGGAATGCATGGTAAACTAGGTCTGTTTTAAGAATCTCACCCTGGCTGGACCTGGGAAAGGCAGGGGAGGCCAAGGAAGAGGCTGGCGCTGGAACTGTGATCTGTCCGGGTGGCTGTGACTAACCAGGAAAGGCAGCATGTCATCAGGAAGCAGAAGGGATAAAATGAAAGTTGGGGGCCTCATTGAAGTCCTATTGCAAGATAGGACAGGGGTGCTGAAGAGGAGGCACCGATCACCTGCTGTCTCTGTTTGGGGTAGTGCGGGACCTAAAATGAGGACGTGGTGTGAGTTTGGGTTCCCAGGACATTCTGGGAAGGTGTCTGCCGGAGGTGGTAATGGGCCAGACATGAAATACAAGCTCTGGCTAAATGCTTGTTTGGAGAGTAGCATCAGACAAAAACTGTAAAAGGAAAAGCAATTTGCTACCTTCAACAGTAGGTTTTTCTGGCCCCTAAAAGCCAATGGTTCTGTCTTCAGGGGCTCCTCTTGAGATCTCTGCTCCTGAGCCTTAAGGGGGGGCAGTTCCTTCTGGGTCCTTTTCCTCATTGCGCACACCCAGCCTGAAATGCTGATGCATGCCCCAGGCAGTGGGGCTAGGGGCACCTCAAGAGCTCATGCCCACCTGACTTCCTGGGCTCGACCCTGACCCCTGCTGTCTGGGGTACCACTTGGGATGAGTGGCACCTCCAGACAGTCTCTCTCTCCTCTGCAGGGAGCTTCCCCAGCTGGAGGTTGCCTCATTGCCCTCAGCTGTGACTACCGGATCCTGGCTGACAACCCTAGGTACCGAATGGGACTAAATGAGACACTGCTGGGCCTCATCGCCCCTTTCTGGTAAGGCCAGGGGCTACACCCACACCACATTTGATCCTGAGCTAAACAACCTCCTGGGAGCCCTGAGGCCAGAAGTGAGCAGGTACCTTCATTCTAGGTTCAAAGACACCCTTGTGAACACCATCGGGCACCGAGCCGCAGAGCGTGCCCTGCAGCTAGGGCTGCTCTTCACACCAGCAGAGGCCCTTCAGGTGGGCATGGTGGACCAGGTAGTGCCTGAGGACCAGGTTCAGAGCACAGCACTCTCAGTGATGACCCAGTGGCTGGCCATTCCAGGTGAGGAGCTTGGGGAGGGCAGACACGTACAGGTATCCGTCAGGAGTCCTCCTTCCCAGCCTGATGATCCATCTTGGTGATAACAGCAATTCCAAGTAAACACTGTGGAAGCCATAAAAATGCACAGCACTGTCCCTAGCAAGAGGGGCTCCATAACAACTCATCATAGTCTGGGTAGCTTAAAGTCACCAAAACTTTCTTCCCACAGAGAACAAAAGTCCAAAATCAAGGTGCCATCAAGGCTGGAAGAAGATGGCTCCCTCAATTCTTCCACCTTCACTTGGCTTCATTTCTAAGCTTGTGGCCACATCACTCATCCCTACTCCTTATGTGTCCTCTGCTATGTCTCGTCTCAAATTTCTCTTCAATCCAAAGGACATATGCCATTGGATATGCCTGTATCCAAGATGATCTTATCATAATTGCATCTGCAGGGACTTCTCTCCAAATAAGGTCCCATGTATGCATTCTAGAGGGCTGGGTAAGACGTAAAAATATCTTCCTGGTAGCCCTCCATAAGTCAGGTGGAAATTTGCTATTCTGTTTATAAAAACAGGGATAGTCATATCAATGGTAGTAGAGACCAAGGACCACCCGCAGACTTTGTCTGTGAAGAGCCAGGGACATTGTCAGCTGTGTAGGTCACAAAGTCTCTGTTGAACTAGGTCCTTGTGACAGAGGCCACAAGGAGCACATACTCATGAGCTAGTGACTGTCCTCCAGTGAAATTGTGGGGACACTGATGCTTCAGTGATACTTTTTTTTTTTTGAGACAGGGTCTCACTTTGTAGTTCAGGCTGGCCCTGAGCTCACTATGTAGCCAGGCAAGCCTGGAACTCAGCAATCCTCCTGTCTCTGCCTCCCGAGTGCTGGGATGACAGGCGTGAGCCACCACGCCCGGCACTGTGGTATGTGGTATTGATTGTTGGTGGGCGTGAGTCTCCACGCCCAGCATTGTATGTGGTTACCGGGATCGGACTCAGGGCCTTGCGCTTGTGAAGCAGGTGCCGGAACCACTGAGCTAACCCTCCGGCCCCTACTTTTCTTTTTTATAGATAACTCTTTGCTATATAGTTCAGGCTGTCCTTGAACTCACTATGTAGTCCAGGCTGACCTCAAACTTGAGCCAATCCTGCTGCCTCAACTTCCTGAGTGCTAGGATTACAGGCATGCGTTGCCACACCCAGCAAGTGTCACATTTTTCTTACATGTCACAAAACAGCCTTTGCATTTTTCCAACTAATTACAAAAGGTGAACATAGCCAAGTATGGTGGCAGATGCCTCCTTGACATCTTGGCAAGCCCTTGTGGAATAAATAAATGTTTGATGATAAAGATATTCTCAGTAATGTAATACAGTGAAAATAACATTAAAAAGCCAATTTTTTTTTTTTTTTTTTTTT
>PVIC010024579.1:0-25938 GCA_004025085.1 Thryonomys swinderianus
GTTACAGGAAATGAGGGTGGAAATCATCAGGTGTGAGGGAGGGATGATGGAGCCACGGGCCGGGAGACCGTGTTCCGGTATTGGGGGGTCGGGGGCATTACCTGCAGGTTCGGAGACCTCTGGCTGTCTGTCTCTGCATTTACTTCCTCTGTGTCTAAACGCACACCGCAGGTGGTTTACACAGATTGTCAAATGGGAAAGGATAGAAGGTGAATAAAAATATTGAGATGACAGTTTCTTAAAAAACTGGTTTTGCTGGCTCCACCTGTGTTTCTCCTGATTAGTGAAATGTATCGATAGAAACAATCTTACAAAGCGTCGAATTAAATGGCATTGGGCATAATTGACTGGGTAATCTTTATTTCTGATACTAACAGCATACCTTTGGAATTGTTTCAAAAAAAAAGAAAACCGAAACAAATCTGGGCTCCTTGATCCCTGCTGATAGGGAATTCCTTTAATTCTTCTTCCTTAGTGTCAGTTGTAGGAGGACCTTGGTGGCAGTCCTGGCAAAAGCAGCCAGAGAAAAACAACACCTCCCTTGTCCCTCAGGACGATTTTGAGCGCAGCTACGGAAAATATTTTTACCTGTTGACTCTGGCTCCTCAGCAAGGACAAACACTGCTCCTTTTCGTTTCCAACATTACTTCTCTCCATGATGCCATTTTCTGGAAACCGAAATAAGTATTTTCTTGATTATAACCATGACACATAGTACGTGGTCCTGGACTGCCACAGCACCCCGATTCTGGTTTGATGCTTCCCTGTGATTTATTGAACTGTCAGCACAGTTTCTTAGTTGGATCCAGGTCTTAAAATCAGGGATTGCAGATTTATGAAGATCCCCCTGCTAGGAATATACCCAAAAGAATGAAAAAAAAAAAGACACATTGGAAAGACAGATGTACACCCTTGTTCATAGCAGCTCAGTTCGTGATAGCTCAATCTTGGAAACAACCCAAATGCCCATCAACTGGAGACTGGATTTTTGTTTTTATAAAATGGAGTATTATTCTGCCATAAAGAATGACAAGATTGATTCATTTATGTGCAAATGGAGACATCTGGAGGATATACTAATAAGTGAAATAAATAGATCACAGATAGGCGAATACCGGATCTTCTCTCTGACATGAACACCTGTAGACGCAAGTGAGCTCTAGAAAGTAGAACAGCTTTTCTAGAGTGGGAAATTTCCATAGGAAATTTGATGTGGGAATGTAATGAGGGGAAGGAATAAATATGATTCAGAAAGAAAATAAAAGAGTATGTAAAAAGGGGGTGGGGAGGTGTGGGTGGGTAGGGATTGGGTAAAAATGAGAATTAACTTGTGTCATGTACTGGTACAAATTCTCCAATGTTATATGTGATTGTGAGATGTATGTAAATTATACCAATAAAGAATTCAATTAAAAAATCAGGGATTGTACCCAGAATCTAATGTGAGGGAAACCACTGGGCTTTCTTTATCCTTCTTCTTTTGCCTGTTGAACAGTCAGGAAATGGTGACTTAACAATAAAAGTTAGGTGCTGAGTAGCTCTTGAGTTCTGACGGTGTAGCCAAGTAGCTCTTGCCGAAGCTACTCTGAGCATATCTGTACCCTATAGGAGTCAGACTGAAACTCCTGTGTCTAATTAGATGTTTCATATTGAGAACACGCAACCAGAAGGCTAAACCTTTTCTGGGTGTCTTAGGGGAAGCGTGAAAGGGTCAGGATTAAAGGAAGTCACCTCAGCTTCCTGGTTGACTTGGTAGGTTAAGATCCACGGGGCAGGTTGCCAGGTGTTCTTCCGCACAGAACTGGTCCCCGATGAACCGTCTCTGCATAAGGCGCGTGTTATCTCCTTCAACACACACAGCCAGGGAGTGCCAGGTGCGTGCTAGGCACAGGGCTGCCTGCTGGTGGTGGATGGAGGAGGTCCCTTGATCCCTGCTGTAAGGGTACCTCCTTTTGCAAGACCGACAGGAAAATGAGTAATCTCCGTACTTTGGGAAAGCTTTGGCTAGACTCCCTGTAGGGTAACGGGAAGGCCTTGGGTTCATTGTGAGGGAGGTTCCTGAGCCTGTTCCTCCAACCTCTGCTTCCTAGGATGTTGGTTTCCAACAGAGTGGTTTCTAAGAGTCCCCTTGGCTCGCTTTCTCACAGTAAGTAATTAACTAAAGGCCCACTGAAAGAAATGGATTTGAGTGAAGCTCTTGAGTGAAGTGATATGCTGTGAAAAGTAATGACTGGTCAAGGAGTCTGCTTAGTATGCTGGAAATGCCCTGTTGTGGCTGTCCGTGGACAGCCACGGGGCCAGGGACTTGCATGTTCAGAGAGGAACAAAGACAAAAACCGTGCTTGGTGAGGCTGGTCCTCTTCCAAAATGTGGATCTTCCTGTGGTGGCCACTTTAACACTGACCATGGCTTACAAGGGTCTTGAAAAGTTCCTGAATAGGCTCCAGTGAGTGTCAGGGGCTGGCTTCTGCATGCGACTGCGTCAGACCTTGTTTAACCTTTAGTTCCCCAGAGATAAGCCCCTGTGCCCTGCTGTCTCCGGTGCCTGGTAAATGTGGGAGTGAGGTCAGGCCCTGCTACGGACTCCCGTGGTGCTTGGCATGTGGAAGCGTCTCAGTAGATGTAGATTTCTGAGTCTTATATGTTACCACACATTCGTTCAGTATTCATTGGACAACCAGTAGGCGCTGGCTGTCCTCTTATCCCTGAAGGGTCTGAAGTGGACCAAGGTATGGCCGGTGCCTGGTAGCATCCTACAGAGCACTCTGGGAGCCATAATGGCAGCTCTAACTGAATACAGTGAAGTAGATCAGTCGAGGTTGCTATGGGCTGGAGAGGATCCCAAAGCAAGGACGTCTTCTGGGTGGAGGGACACGGGTTGAGAGACAGGGGTCGATGAAGGGGCGGGGCAGAATGCCACAGGAAACCAGTGTAGGCCAGTAAGCTCTCTTTCATCATTGTTCCTCTGAGCAGCCTTCTAAGACCTTTTGAAACTTCGGCCATCATGAAATCTGAAATGGGCCTCCTCCCTGTTTATGCCCTGCACGCGCGTCTGTGTTTTCTAGATGAAAACAGTACGAAGTTTTCAGCCCCTAGGACCAAACGGACAGTGTCATCCTTTGCTGAGAACACTTGGGTTCAGGCCAGGAACCCCAGGTGGGCAGAAACCACAGCTCTTCCTGCTCCCCGTCAAGCGCCTAGGGAGCAGTTCCTAAGTATCTGGCCGCCAAAGGGAGACCTCAGGAAGCATCTCTGCCAAAGAAGCAGCCGAAGAAATGGGACAGAAGGAGAAGGTAGTGTAGCGTGCGTGAGGAGGTACAGGCGTTTGTTCCGCTTATCGACAGCGAGACCAGGTCAGGGGCAGAGAGAGACACGGGTCCGGGGCCAGGGTGAGATGTCTAGTTCCGGGCGGTGTCAGAGCCGAGCTCCTGCTGGCGAGGAGGCCACATCCCTGGAGACTCTCAGGACGCAGACTGCTCACGGCAAGGTGGAGATGAACAACCCTGGCGAACTCACTGCGCGCCCAAGTTTTAATGAAAGAGCTACAATTACCGAGCTCTCCGCCTTTGGCACTTGCGAATCCATCTCAATTTCCTCTTTCTTTCTGAAGCGACAGTGATTAAGGATGCATTCTGTACATAGAACAAGGGATCAATGGCTCCTGGCAGTAGCCATTGTCTTTCTCTCCCTCACCATCAGTAGACAATGCATCTTGGGAAACTGCTGGGCCTGAGAAAAATGAGTTTGCCAGACACGGTTCTATTTTGATTTAGATCGCAAATAGCTCAGCTGAGTTTTTACATTGAGAACAAGGAGATGGTTCCGTTTCCCGAGTCCTGTGATCTGAGAACGAGTCTCTCTCTCTAGACAGAGGAGAGATTGATGTGTCTGTGGTTGTCATAGCACGGTGGACTCGGGGTTGTGGGGGGGTGGTCAGGAGGGCCCCTTTCTGGGAAGCGCGGGGGTGGGGGGGTCTGACCTCCTCAGGGTTAGTTAGCCAGACCACCCTCGCTGGTCTGCACCCACCAGTGGCAGGACACTCGGCCCTGTCCAGAGGGGACAGGTAAAGGCAAGGGAAGGCCGGCCTGGGAGGATAGACTGTCTTCTATGGCTGTGACACCCAGCTGGATTGGGGGGCTGGGAATCATGGAAGAATGAGTAGAAGAGAAAACTTCATCACCTTTCCTGGTCGCTCTGAAGCTGAGACTGCTGGCCCACTGGTGTCCTCACCCAAAAGTAAACATGGGCACTGGAGGACAAGATGGCCGCCGACCACTGGTGATCACCCTTTCCTGCTGGCCTCTCTCTCGGCACCCATTCTTCCTAAAGGAGAAATATGCAACGAGCTTGCACTCAGAGAGCCTGACTAAAGCAGGAGGCTGTCACAGGAGCCAGGAGTGACTTGGCGTGAGAAGCGTGAAAGAAGGCGTCAGGGAGGCCACTGTGGAGGCTTCATCGCTATCGGTGGCCCAGGAGGATGGAGCCGCCTGGGAAGGGGGCAGCTGGGCAGCTAGTGACAGGCAGCGGACAGAGACCCCAGTCGGAGGACACAGTGTGGGTAAAGACATGTGGCTTCTGTAGAGGTTGCTAGGGCAGAAGGGGCGGGGGCATGGGACAAAGAGGAGGCTTGTGTCTCGGCACTGTAGCACCCCTAGTTCTTAGGAGATAAGAAGTGACTTCACATCACGTAACACCTGTGTATGAGTCCAACTAGAAAAATCATTGAAATATTGGAAAATTCTGGAAGGAAAGAAACCAAAATGTTAATAATGCTTATCTCTGGGTGCTGGGATCAGCAGGTGACATCTTTGTCCTTTGCTGACATCTTTCTGTACATTCTGACTGTCATTCATTTTTTTAAAAAAATTGAATTCTTTATTGGTACATTTTATATAGAGCTCACAATCACACTCAACAATGGGGAATTTGTACCAGTATATGACAGAAGTTAATTCTCATTTTTACACATGTCCCTACCCACCCACCACCCCCACCTCTTATATACATGCTATTTCTTTTTCTTTCCAAATCATATTTATTCTTTCCCCTCATTATGGTCCTCCACCACATTCTCTTTGAATATTTCCTATTTTACAAAATCTATCACACATTCTGGAACTCATTTACATCTACAGGTTGTCATACCAGAGAAAAGATACAGCATTTACATATCTGTGATTTATTTATTTCACTTATTGGTCTGTCCTCAAGGTGTATCCATTTGCATATAAATGAATGAAACTTGTCATTCTTTGTGGCAGAGTAATACTCCATTTTATAAAAAAAAAACAACACATCTTCTTTATCCAGTCTCCAGTTGATGGACATCTGGGTTATTTCCAAGATTGGGCTAGCAAAAACTGAGCTGCTATGAACGTGGGTGCATATGCCAATCACATTTTTGGGAGACTACGTAAAGTAACTTATTGGGAGATATAATTTACATGCCATACATTTCCTGTTTAAAGTGTGTAATGCAATGTTTTTCAGTGTATTCAGTTGGCAACCATTGCCACGATGGATTTTAGAATGTTTTCATTTCTGTCCCTGAGAAGTCTTGTGTTTATTGTCATTCTGGATTTTCCTCAACAATTTCTATCCCTACAAATTTGTGTATTTTCAGTTCTTAAAAGATGGACTCAGGCATTGTGTGGTCTTTTGTAACTAGCTGTTCTTTCTTGAGACTGCATTACCAGTGTTCATTCATGTTGTCCATTCCTGTGTCAGTATTTCTGTGCTTTTTATAGGATCGTGATGTTCCATTGTATGGATGTACCACACTTGGTTTATCCCTTGCTAGTTGATAGACATCTCTCTGTGTGGTCTCCATATGCTTATTATTACAGTGCTCTGCAAATATTCATCTATAAACTTTTATAGGAGTCTATATATGTGATTACTATATATTTGATTACTTGGAGTGTATACCTAGGCAGGGCATTGCTGGGTCCCATGGTAACTCATTCTGTGAGGAAGAGTCTGTCTGTCTTCAAAGCCCCTCTGCCCCTTTACATACCCACTTGGAAAGTACATGAAGATTCTGATCTGTCCTTCTCTTCATCAACATTTGTTATTAGGTACCAACCATCCAATGGGGTCAGGTGTTATCTCAGGGTGGTTTTAATAGGCAGTACTCTTTCATATGTTTGTGGGTGATGATACATATGGGTGATGATGCAAATAAATATGAGTTATGTGCCCTCTTAAAAATGTTATCTGGGGCCAGGGATTTAGCTTACCTTGCAAGTACAAAGACCCGAGTTCAATCCTTAGTACCACCAAGAGTTATCTGAATTCTTCCCAAATGCTCAAGACTACTTCCTCATATGTGAATTTTCTTTTCATATCTTTATAGTGTTCTTTGAAGCACAAAATTTCTACTTTTAGCCAAGTCCAATTTATTTAGTTTGGTTTTAGATACTAAAAAACATTTGCCTTATCCCAAGTTATTGTGATTTACTCCTGTTTTCTTGGAAGGGTTTTATAGTTTCAGCTTGTGTTTAGGTCTTTGATAT
This sequence comes from Thryonomys swinderianus, assembly GCA_004025085.1. Classification (NCBI taxonomy): domain Eukaryota; kingdom Metazoa; phylum Chordata; class Mammalia; order Rodentia; family Thryonomyidae; genus Thryonomys; species Thryonomys swinderianus. The sequence goes on from PVIC010024579.1 coordinate 6,516, forward strand.
GTTTTGAGTTAATATTTATTTATCATGTAAGATAAAGTGCTAAGCTTGTTCTCTTGCATATAGATATCCTGCTATCCCAGCTCCATTTATTGAAGACTTCTCTCTTTTTTTTTTGAGACAGGGTCTCGCTTTGTAGTTCAGGCCGGCCCTGAGCTCACTGTGTAGCCCAGGCAAGCCTTGAACTCAGCAATCCTCCTGTCTCCACCTCCCGAGTGCTGGGATGACAGGCGTGAGCCACCACGCCCAGTGAAGACTTCTCTTTTTCTGGATGGATTTGGCATCCTTTCAAAACTCATTTACCTTTGCATTCTGGGTTTATTTCTGGGCTTTTGATTCTTCTCCTTGGTCTATATATGTGTATTTATAGCACTGGTTCATTCAACATGTTCTCGTTATTGTAGCTTATAGTAATATTTGAGGCTGTGAAGTATGAGTCCTTCAACTTTCTGTTCTTCTGAACCCTTGAATCATGTATGTGTCAGGACCATCTAATCAGTGTCAGGAAAACACTGTTCTGGGATTTTGACAGGGATCGTGTTGAACCTGGAGAACTCAGGGTTTTGTTTTTCAGAGGAAGTGATGTGACATTGAGGTGTAGAAGAAAGGATGGAGGTTTCTGCCTCAGGTGAACATCTGCTCATATCTGAAGTCTCAGCTCTGACTGGCTTTGTGATCTTGGGCAGCTTCCTCTTGTTCTCTGAGCCTGAGAATCCTCATGTGAACCACAGGGTGAAGGGACCTCGTAGTCAGGTGTCATGAGTGTTAAGTGAGGTTACCTGTGCAGGCTATGAGGGCAATCTCTGCACAGAGCTGCGGCATCTATTCATTTCCTAAGCACACTGGAACTCACCCAGCTAACGGGAGGCGAAGTATCAGATTAGAAAGCTGTAAGGACTTGAAGGAAGTCGGGGAATAAATGAATGTAATGACATCATCTGAACTACTTTTCTTGTTGCTGAGGCACAATATCCAACACCCACAAGTTAAGGGAGGAAGGGTTTATTTAACTCACAGTCTAGAGGTTTCAGTCCATAATCAGCAGTCTCCAAGGCACAGTTGCATAGCAAACAGGCATTGTAGGGGAGAAACAGTTCATGGTGGGAAGAAGGTAGCAAAGCAAGCAGGGACCACAGTAGTTTCTTTCTGCCCCTTTTATATTCTGTCTAGGCTACCAAGCTTAAGACAGTGACAAGCCAGTGAGTGGAATGGTTTAGTAATCACACATCCTCAACCCAGCATCAAACCCTCCAGATCCAGCCACCTCTAAAAAAGCCCCATCTACGACCACATGAGATTTTGGGGAAACATCTAAACATAAACCATCACAGACAAGTCCTTGTCTTTGGCTTAACCTTTCTTTTGCCTCTAGAACACTTTTCTCACCATATCTGAGCCCAGTGACAGCTGGCCTATTTTGAGATGATCTTCCTTTTTTCTGAACGCATCCAGCACTTTTTCTTCTCTGACAGCATCTAATTCTGTTGGCCTGTTTTCTGTCGATTTGAGTGAGTCTTGACTTCTCTTCCAAACTGTGAGTCTGAAGGCAGAGTTCTGGTTGGCCACACATCAGTGTGGGGCAGGACCAAGCATGCTCCCATTCACCTTCCTGCAATGTGGGATGAGTGTGCTCATGTGCACACCTATGTGTGCACAGCCCGGTTGTCCAGCATTCCTTCCACCATCTTCCTCAAAGGCCTGCCTCTTGTTCAGTCTCTGCCAATAGTGAAACATCAAGGGACACAGGTGACTTAACTCTTGAAGATGAGAAGGAGTTTCTTTGTCTTGGGTACAGGGGCTCACATAGCATCCCTACCTGGCACATGTGGGAGGTTGCAAAGACCTCTTCAGGAGGTGTAATCCCTGCAGCTGAACAAATGAAAATAATATCCTGTCTAATAGAGTTTTCTTTGGTTGTGGCAGAAGCTGAAAGTTTTACATTTATTAGCCATTTAAGTTGGTCAGCTTTCTGTTAGCATGATAAAGTACCTTAATAATGTAAAAAAGGGAAAGGCCTATTACGGTTCATGGCTTCAGAGAGTTAGTCCATGGTCTCTTGACCCTGTTGCTTTAGATCTGTGGTGGCACAGTTCATGATGGCAGGAGCATGTGGCAGAGGTGGTATGTTCACCTAGTGGCAGCTGGGGAGCAATGAGAGAAGTGGGGCTGGCGTCCCAAGGACCCCCTTCAAGGACTTGCCCTCCAGTGACCTAACTTCCGTCCCCTAGGCCTCAACCTTCTGAAGGTTCCACCACCTCCCAACAACATCAGGCATTGGTGACCGTGCATTTAACACGGGCTTTGGGGAATGTTCAAGACCCAAACTATAACATCCGGACTTTTATTTTTAAGCATTTTATACTATTTAAATGTTGGGGTTTGCATTGGTTAGGAAGAAGCCAGGGAGTAGCAGGAGGTGCCCTTCCACAACTCCTTAGGGGCTGATCTGTCCTAAACTTGTGCTGGCTCAACATGGGGGTTGGGTGGGGGACATGTGAAATGTAGTTTGTGGAAGTGTGAGAATAGGTATGTAAGTGCACACACATGAGTGTGTGTGGGGTGGTGAGCATGTGTGTGTAGACAGACTGGGGACCTGGTGACTCAGCACTGGCTTCATTCTATGCCACTGTCAGTTGCAATGGACACGCTTTGCCATGACTTCCCCACCAGATGCAAATTGTAGCATCCTGGGCTTCCACCGAGGGTCCCAGCTGAGATCCATCTTTCCTAGTTCTTTTAAGTCAGCCCCTTTGCTGACTTCACATGTTGGCACCTCTGTCAGAATGGCTGTTATGTGTATGCAGGGTTCTGCTCACATCCTTAGAAAAGCAGAATTGAACGCTCCATGTTGCTTTTTTGTATCAGTTGCCAGTTAATTATCTAAATGTCTGATGAAGGCTGGAAGTGCCCTTGCGGGTGCGAATAAGAAAGGGAGAAGCCCCACGCTAACTGGCCACATGGAGAGTTTCTGGTGTGTGGAGTGGGCTGTTGGGACACAATGGTGGTAAGTCAGGCTGGGCCACGAGGACTCCCACGGAAGGTGAGGCAGGGGTCAGGCATCTTATCCTCGCTCAGAGTCAGAGAGAAAGACTTTGTGGGTGGCTTCTCAGAGCAGGAGGTTTCAGGAGCGACCGCGGGGAGCTGAGGGGTGGGCACACAAGAGTCTGAGGCGCGGAACGGCTGGTGCCTGAGAAGCCAGGGCACGGGGTGCATGTGGTGGGGGTGGAGGACCGGGTGGGCCCTGCGTGCCTGCTTGAGAAAGTGTGAGGGGAGGTCAGCTTCGATCAGAGGCCTCAGAGAGAGGAGAGCTGCCCGCACCTTGGTGGGCTGGAGGATGGCACAGCAGGCCTGCGCAGAGCTGGGTCTGGTTTGGGTGGACAGGGTTGGCAGCCGTGTTACAGAATAGGGGCATGTGAGGACCTCTCAGGACTGAGTAGGTTGAAAGTGAGGAGTCTGTTGAGGAAGAGTTGTGGGTGAAGATGGAGAAGATGAAAGCTTGGTGGTTTTCAGCCTTTGGACATACTTGGGCATGGTGATGGATGTCACGCTGCCTGCAGAGGATGGCTTATGAGAAAAGAAAACCCAGTCCCAGGGAACCCAGGGGTTGTGGACAGAACGAAGGTGACCCGTGAGAGAAATACACAGAGGTGAGAGGAGTTCACACCAGGACGGTGTCCTGGAGGTCTGGAGGGGAGTGTTTCCGGCAGGAAGGTCCTGGTGACAGATCGGCAAGGTCAGTGCTAGGATGAGCCTGGTTTACGCTCAGAGAAGTTAATGGCTTTGGTTTCAGGACTCAGTATCTCTGGGATCTCTGAGATATCTCTTAATTTGACCTTGTCTTTTGTGCGCATAAAATAGAGATTTCTAATAGCAGTCACTTCATTGGCTTGTTGAGGATTATGTGATACATTGTTCCCTCTCTGTGAACAGGCAGTAAATATTGCTGTTCTGGCTACAAGAGATAAAAATGACAATCACATTTACTTACAGAAGAGGGGTGAGCATTATATGAGCAAATATACTCATATCCTGTGCTACGTCCAGTTCCAGATGGGTTGAGGGAGCGCTCCTGCCAGGGAAGAGGTGAGAGTGGGGGCCAGGCCAGGAGGAGCCTGGGGAGGGCTTGCAAGAGGTCTGCTGTCTGGGGAGTGCCAGCGAGGGTTAGACTGAAGTTTCCTGCAGTGGGCACCCATAAGGGCTCGCTCAAGAGGTCTGAAGATGCTGTGAGGGTAAAGTGATTGGATTAGATAGGAGTTTGTATTATTTTTTTTTAGTGAGGGTCTACAACAGTGTATCTTTATTTTCTTTTATTTTTTTGAGACAGGGTCTCACTTTGTAGTTCAGGCTGGCCCTGAGCTCACTATGTAGCCCAGGCAAGCCTCGAACTCAGCAATCCTCCTGCCTCTGTCTCCTGAGTGCTGGGATGACAGGCGTGAGCCACCATGCCCGGCACTGTGGCATGTGGTATTGATTGCTGGTGGGCGTGAGTCACCACGCCCAGCATTGTATGTGGTTACCTGGATTGAACTCAGGACCTTGCGCTTGTGAGGCAGGCGCCGGAACCATTGAGCTAAATCTCTGGCCTGAAAAAAGTATAAAGAAAGAAGTATGTTACAAGGGCTGTCGAGTTAGCAATTTTTTTTTTTTTTTTTTTGAGACAGGGTTTCACTTTGAGCTCAGACCGGCTCTGAACTCACTGTGTAGCCCAGGCAAGCCTCGAACTCACAGCAGTCCTCCTGCCTCTGCCTCCTGAGTGCTGGGATGACAGGCGTGAGCCGCCAACCCCGGCGAGGTGAGCAGTTTTGCCCCACCATACCCTGTTGTTCTGCCAATGAAACTGGCTAAGCACGGACTGAAGCCTCTGACGTGACAGGTCACCTCTTTCCTGCTTTAGCTTTTATGTATTGCAGACTCTGCCTCTTGATGAAGAGCTAACAGGTTGGGAGGGCAGAAAGACATTTAAACAGCTCTATGGAGTAGGGCCTGCGGCAGAAATCTGAAGACGGTAGAAGGGGTGAACAGGGCGGTGGGCTGTGCGTGGTGCAGCCTGGTGCCCGCTTCTGTTATTTGTGTGGCGGAGAGGGGACAGTGCGCGTGGAAATCAGTGTTCTGGGCTTACGCACTCGAGGAACAGCAGGTGGTCGCTGTGGTTGGCCTGTAGGACTTGAGGGGTGTGCGGGCGTCTCTCCTTTCCTCATGCCTCTACTGTGAACTCATCCTGAAAGTCCCTGAGCGGGTGGCCTTTCAGAAGGATCTGCTGACTCCCTCGCAGAGCCATCATGGTGGACCCACTTCGCCGCTGAGCTTCTGGAGGAGAGGGCACAGCGCCTTCCCACGAGGACTGTCCTCCTCTCTCCCCTGTGCAGCCTCCTTAAGCCCAAATCCCAGCGAGAGAGCCCTCCCGGCCTGGGTGGGGAGGCCCCTGTGTTCCTGCTGCTTCTCTGGGGAGGAGCTTTCTAACGTCTCTCTCTTCTTTCATCTGTCACCAAGGGATGACAATGGTTGCCATTTACGTGTCCCACAGAGATGCTGTTATCAGGAAGGTTGGTGATGCTCTTTGATATGTGGAGATGAAAGATGCTGGATTAACTCAAAGCTTTGTTTGTTGTTTCTTACTATTATGAATAGTTAAATTGTGCTGCACACTGTTGACAGGCTTGTCAGAAGCTCCCCGCACTGTACTCATCTCTGGAAGAGGAAACAGCACCTTCAGAGGCTTGACTCCTGTTTTTCCTGTCCTTCTTAGTGGGGAAATGACTTCAAATCACTCTGGTTCGGATGATAATGCTTTTGATGGGCTCTCTCCTCTTTCAAGTTCCCATTCTACTTCCCCTGGTGTCGTGAAGGACAGGGGGGCGGAGCGGCATTTCCAGGGCCACACCGGGGCTTCCGAGCTGCAGGGGACAGGGTGGGAGCCTGGCTCGGCGCAGGGCCGGTCACCCAGGAACCAACAGGTCACAGGAGTTTTCTCATGTTCACGGGAACGGTGCAGTGGGCTCTAGCTTAGATGTCCTGGCGACAGACTTTGCACTCTTGTCTAAACCACAAGTTACTGCAAAGCCTGGGTTGTGTGCTAATGTCTTCGTCTTCCAGGTCCCAGCGAATTACTTCAAAGCTAATGAAATTTACATGTGGATTCTTTCATCTCAGATCCCATCTGAAGCCCCAGGAGAGGTCCCCGCAGTGCACATTTTGCAGTGTTTACAGCAAAGACCGAGTCTACTTTCTGGTTCAGCTTCTCCTCCCTGTCACTTCTCTTTGTGTTAGGTGTGCAGGGGCCCCTGACCTTTTCAGGATTCTGCTCGAAGCAAACTTGACTGAGAATATGCCAGTTGGAACCAAGTTTGGAAAGATCACCTAAAACAGCATGACATAAGAAGTTACAGAGTCCTGATTTGGTCCTATATGAAGAACATCTTCTTGTGTGAATCTTTGTTAAAAACAAGGAAATTTAGATGAAGATTAATAGACTATGAAATGAAAGGAGTAAGATAAATGATAAAGTCAATAAAAATTCTCTACTTTCTGGCGTTAGGACTGTAGCAAAGATGTTAGATTCTATTAAAAGCTGTTCCATAAGAAATAAAAGGTACATTTTGGAAAGAAATACTGAATGGGATTTTAGATAGTTTGCTGATTTAATTTATGATACAGAGTGAGTCATATGAACATACTGAAAAAAAGATTTAAGTTTTTGGCTCCTTCAAAATGAAATACCAACATCAACAAAGATAATAAAATTCACTATACATCACCATAACAAGGACATTGATGGTAAGTGACTAATGAACTCATTAATTAAAAAAGTAGTAGGTGAGTTATCCCAGAGAAAACTTGAAAGGCACTATAATCGTCTAGCTCATACATGATATAAACTGGCTTCCCTGAATATCACAGCATTGCTAGAAGTTTACAGATATCATCGACAATGAGCTGTGAAGCAAAAATAATTTTTCTAAACTATCAATAAAAAAACAAGATAACAGAGGAAAGAGCATAAGAAAAGATGTTTAGCCTCATTAATATTAGGGAAATACAAACTAAAATTATAAGCCATTTGAATGACTAAAATATAAAAAGCAGCCAATATCAGGGCCGGAGGGTTAGCTCAGTGGTTCTGGCGCCTGTCTCGCAAGCGCAAAGTCCTGAGTTTGATCCCCGGAAACCACATACAATGCTGGGCGTGGAGACTCACGCCCACCAGCCATCAACACCACATACCACAGTGCCGGTGTGGTGGCTCACGCCTGTCATCCCAGCACTCGGGAGGCAGAGGCAGGAGGATTGCTGAGTTCGAGGCTTGCCTGGGCTACACAGTGAGCTCAGGGCCAGCCTGAACTACTAAGTGAGACCCTGTCTCAAAAAAAAAAAAAAAAAAAGAAAATGCAAGCATCACTTTGGGAGATTCTCTGACAATTTCTTATAGTGTTAAGCAAATACTTAACATGGGGTCCATATCTTGGTACAGGCATTTACCCAAGAAATGAATGGACAGTGGACAGGAGAAACTATGTTCGAATGATTTTTTTGGAGGTCTACTCAGAGTCATCCAAATCTGGGAGCAACATCCCTGTCTTTCAGCCAATGGAGGAATAAACAAGTTGTGGTACATCCATGTAATGGGATGTTACTCAGCATTGGAAAGAAGCCAGATTCATGCAGCAACAGGAATGAATCTTAAGTGCATTTTTCTGAATGAAACAAAGAGATTTACATTTTGATTTCTAAATATCACCCCCAAGGAAAGGAACCAGGGTATAGGAACTAATCTGATACAGCTGTCATCGATCAGTGCTAGAAGAATTTGAGCACTAAGTCAATTAAGATATAATTATTTTATAATCCAATGAATTAAATAAATATCTGAGGATAGAGTCATATGAAAAAATCACTGAAAAACCAATGTAAAAAGAACAACTCTTCCATATAGAACAGTTCTTAGTAAGTGCAGAAGGAATTAGAGAAATAGAAAATGACAGTAATTGCTGTAAACAAGCTCTACTAAATGGAAGATAAAATCAGCAACAGAACGTTAAGAAGAGCCAGGACCTTTGGATAATCCTAAAATATTTGTTAAACACAAAGTGGGGAATAACTACCTTACTGAGGAGAAATCTGGCAGATGCTGTCTTAGCAAAGTAATCATGAATCACAGCAACAGTGTTCAGATCTACCAGTAGCATGTCTCCTGATATGGCAAACTAAGGCCATTTCTCTTGTAATTCTTTCTAATAATGAATGAGCCTAATACAATCACAAGTAAACACCAGAAGAATGATGTTGAGAGTCATTCCATAAAGTATCTGTCAGTGATTTTCAGCGTAGTCGAGTTCATGAAAGCCAAGCAAAAACGAAGGAATTATTCCAAATCGGAGGAAACTAAGGAGACACACAAACAAAATGCAGTGTGGGATGGGTCTTGGAAAAATGAGAGGAAATTAAATCCAAATAAAGTTTCTAGCTCAGTTTATGGTATTGTACAATGGTAATTTCCTACTTTTGATGTCTGTCCTCCAGCTATAAAAGATGTTAACATCAGGGGAAGCCGGTGAACTCTTTTACTATTTTTGCAACTTCTCTGTACATATAAAATTATTTCACAATAAAAGTTTCAAACTCTTCAATTAACCTTACTAGGGGGAAGGTCAAATTATCTTTCTAGTTATATAGGAAATATAAAGCAAGTGCCACACCAAGAAGTAATGAAAGACTAGTCGAAACCAGAGGGAAATTAACACTATACACAAGTGTGGAAGGTAGTAAGGAAAGCTGCTATTTTTCTGGGTTTTTGTGAGGCTTTGTCATAAATCCTCTTACTTTATATAAATGTTTACTTTTGTACTTACATGTGTATTCTCGATCATGTATTAAGAAAATTGGCTTCAGGTCCCCCAAAGTTGGATCAACCTGGGGTTCGCTTAGGGTCAGCATATCTTCAGCACATGTTGAATGACTAAAATATAAAAAGCAGCCAATATCAAATGCTGGAAGGGCACCTAGAACTCTGCCCTGGTAGCATTGAAAAGAACATTTTTCTTTCCTTCATAGTTCAATTCTGTCTTTGTATGATGAGGAAGCCAGTGGCCCTAGAAACCTCCACTGATAGTTTGACCACAGGCAAAGAGTGTGTGCACAAAGACAGACCCTGGTTAAATTAAATTCCTGGAGTCCTAGTGACTCCATTACTGTGCTCCAAGATTTCTAGCTTTTTGCCCAGTGGTCTGTATCTTTTATCTTCATTATTTGGGGGGGGTCTCTTATGAGGATACATATATATATATATATATATGTATATATGTATACATGGTAAATATATATATATATTTACAAAGAAAGATATACCATATTCATGGGTTATGAAAATTAATCTTGTTAAAATATTCATGCCATCTAAAATAGTCTATGAATTCATTGGAGTCTAAAGGCATTTTGCAAATAAATAGAAATTACAATCTTAAAATTTATGTGGAACCATAAAAGACCCTGAATAACTAAAGAGATCTTGATCTAAATCTTGAAGGATTACGTTCTCTGAGTGTAAAATCTACCACAAGGCTGTAACAATAAAAACCACCTTGTTACTGTCACAAAACCAGACTCATATGTCAGTGGAATAGAATACAGAGCCCCAACATGAAATCACACGCCGATGGTCATTGGTTTTTGACAAGAGTATCAAGAACACTCTTCGGTAGATGATGTTGGGAAACCTGGACCCTACCTGTAGCAAAATAAAACTGGACCCTATTATCACTCATTTTACAAAGGCAAGTCAAAGTAGATTAGAGCCTTAAGAAATATAGGGCCTAACATTTTAAAATTCCTACAGGAAACGTGGGTGGAGTCTCCGTGACATTAATCCAGGCAATGATTCTTTTTGAATACGAGCTCCGGAGCAGCAACAGGCAACTGGGATAACATCAGCTGATGAAGCTTCTGTGCAGCAGAGAAACAGTAAGAAGAAAGTGGAGAGAAAACCACAGAAGAGTAGAAATATTTGCAAACTATTGAATACGGCACTAACATCTAAAACAAAATAGCCCAGTGTAAAACTGGGTAAGAGACCTGAACAGAAATCTGTCAAAAGAAGACATATAATGACCAACGGGTGAAGTACACTGAAACAGTACTTACCATCACTACCCATCAGGTAAATGGAAACTCAGCCTGTAAGGATGACCCTGATGAGATAGATGTCAGCCCATACCTGTCAGGATGGCGATTAGAAAATAAAAAAGGTAAATATTGACAAGAGTGAGGAGAAAAGGGAGTGCTTATGCCTTGGGGGAATATAAATTAGCACGGCCATTATGGAAAACGAAGGTCGTTCAAAAAAATTAAAAACAGAACTCCCTTGCGGGCTCGCAGTTTCCCTTCTGGGTGTACAGGCAAAAGAGATGAAGTCAGCGTGTTGAAGAGCTATCACACTCAGGAATTCACTGTGCTGTCACTCACGACAGTCAGGATACAGCATCAAGTTAAGTGTTCACCAGTCAGCGAATGGATGAAGAAAACATGGTATGTGTACAGAGCGCAAGTCTAGTCGACATGAGAAAAGAAAGAAATCCGGCCCCTTGTAACAATGTGGGCGAAACTAAACGCTGGTCTAGTAAGTGAAGTAAGGTAGGAGTAGAGTCTTATACCGCCTCCTCTCATGTACGTGGAATCTCAAACTGTTGAACCCATAGAAGCAGAGAGGATGAGTTTGGGAGAATCACCAGAGCAGTGTTGCTTAAAGGACGCAGTATTGCAGCTAAACAGGAGGAGCAAATTCAGGGATTTGTTGTTTGACAGGGCAGTCGCAGTTCATAATTACCAAAGATTTCAAAATCGCTAAGGTGTTTTAAATGTTTTGATCACAAAAAATAGCTATGTTAATTAGCTTGATTTAATTTGACAATTATTTATATATCAAAATATCACGTGAAGCACAATGTATACAACTTTTTGTCAATTAAAAATAAGTGAAAAACCTAAAAAAGAAAAATTTCTCTGCAAGTCATTCTGCCTAGACTAACCAGTGTAAATATTTTGGTATAGCCCCTTCCTTTTTTTTAACGCATTGGGATATGAATATGTATATTTTAAAACTTAATTATAACATTACTGTTTATATAAGTGGTGATCAAAATATGCAGTGAATATTTAAATTAAAAGACATGTTGCGATTAATCTTTTCCAAAATATTCCCCTTTGCTGCAAGTACATTTATTCCACCTTCTTGCCACTTTCTGAAGTAGTTCTGGAAGTTGTCTTTTGTGACTGTCTTTGTGATAAGAAAAATACTGCAAATGCTGCTGCGAGGTATCATTCAAAGGAGGAACAGGATTGTAAAAGAAAAATAATAATAATAATGGGTGTCCTCATCTGTCTGACTCACTAGATCTGAAGCTGTGTGACTTCTGCTTCTTCTCCAAAGTCAAAATGACTATAAAAGGCAAACGTTTTGAACTCCTCAGGACATGGAGGGAATCATGATTGCACAGGACAACTGAAAGCACCATAAATTCACGAGTTTCAATTATACCTTGTACAACTTTGTTTCTTGCTAGCACCACAATGCAGATATTTTCTTAGTATTTTATGCAGTCTTTCTATGCAACATATTAGTGACTACATACTCTTCTGTCCAATAAATATCATGCGGTAGTTAATGATTCTTGGATCACTTGATGCGGTGATAGATTTTATTCATGAGACGTGTGTGTTGGTGAGTGGATTGCTTTTATGAAATGCGGCAGGGAATAGCACCCAGAAAAGTCTGGATAGGTGTAAGAAATTGCTACAGTTTGCCCGCAGATGTCTCCCAAAGCCTTATGTGCTCATAGGTTGGGCTTTGTGGTGGTGCCGGGATATAGGGTGTCTGATACTGAGATTAAAGATATGGTGTTGGATTAGTCCACTAATTGCTTTATCATAGTTTTAGGTGTGCATAATTGGAAGGCCCATTTTGGGTGTGGGTGGCACCACCCAAAAGGCTTATAATCGGGATGGGACAAAAGGGAAAGGAAGGCTTGCTGCCTTCCCTGTCATGGACTGTTTCTGTGCTACCCTGCCTCGGAGCCAGCTAACTATGAACTGAAACCTGTGTAGGCTGAAATAAACCTGTCCTCCTTTAACTTGTGGGTAGAATGTTGTGTTTCAGTGATGAGGAAAGTACCTAAGACAGCAGTTCAGACCAGAACAGAGCCTCTGAGGTCTCTGGTTTGGGCCCTCTGAGATTGTGAGAAGTAGGAAGCCAATTCCAGTAGAAAGACAGATTTTGTTCTAGAAGTGGTCTGGAGCTTAGCGGTTTAGTTACTTCCAGGATGAGTGCCTAAGAGAATGTTTATTAAACACCTGGAGAAATGAAAATTAATGCAAATGACATTAGCCACTAAAGCCCAATGAAGGACAAGAACGAGACATTGCAGTGGAGAGGAAATGCAATCCATAATAATGGAGAAAACAGCATTGTGGAGACTTCTAATGAAGACAGAGGCTTGCCATGGAATTAAATCAAGTCCTTGGACAGCTGAGAGCCAGGCATGTTCACGGCTGGAGCCCACTGCAGCAGAGGTGGCTGAGGATACATTTGAGATCAGAGCTGTAGCTCTCCAGGTATTGGAGCTGCACGAGGCATGTGGTCCGGCATCTCAAAATGAATCCGGTTCATTAGCAATGTGAGTTCCACGGAGGGCCCCAGTCTATAGATTGGCTTAAGATAATGGCACACAGATTGTCGCTTATTTGTTTGGAAAAACCAGTTGTATTTTACCAAGGGAGGAGATTGCCAAGGAATACAACTGCGACTCTTGATAATGTGTGCAGTTTCTCTCCTGAACAAGCCACGTACTTGGAGGGATAGTGAAACTGTTTGAAAGTTCAGAAATGCTTGCCATGGAAAGAACAATGGGGAGGGGAGACGTGTGAGCTCGGGAACTCCGAGAAAGCCGGTTTAGCATGTCCAGGTGAGCTGGTGCGAGAGATAGTCAGCAACCTATCAGAAAGCCACAGGCGGTTGGGCTGACGCTTAGCTCAGAGAAAGGGCCGTGTCAGAAACCCCAGTGCTTGCCATCCATGCCTTCCTGATGCCACAGCTTCCTGTAGATATTTTTAGACAAAGCAGGAAAGCTCTTCTACCTACTTTCACGTACTCTGCCAGGTGGAGAGCTAGGTTCCCTTGTGAGACTACTCAGCTGTTCAGTGGAGGAAGAAAAGAAAAGAAAAGAAAAGAAGGGATTTGTTCTTTTGCTGTCGAATAGGCCAGGCTTCTGCAGCATTCCATGTGCCGTGCTGGCATCTGACAGGGTGAGAATTGTTTCTGCCAAACGCAGAGGGGGCATTGCTGTGCTTTTAAATGTGAGCTTTTTCCCCAGTGGAGCCAAAAAATCATCACACAGATTTGTTTCCAGCAAGGCTGTGATTTTCAGAAGGGAAAGTAATAAATTACAGTGGCAAAAATTAACTCATAGGATGATGCCCCATACTTTGACATAGTCAAGACTCTTGGTGACCGTGCAGTCTCGCCTCATGCCCATGCTAATTCCACAGTTTCTAGAAGATAGTAGGCTCTCTTTCCATACTTCAGCTCTTGAGAGGTTGGTGAAAGAAAGAGACGCTTTAATCTGCATGTGTACTTCTCCCTGGGGACCTGCGTGTGTCCCACAAGATACAGCTCGATATGCATTCCCTCTGGAACTCTGTATCAGATGAGTCTTGAAAAGGAAGCAAATAATGCACTCCAGGAGGGTGCAGGAAAGACACCAGTAGAAACAGGAGAGCTACTGTTTGTAGAAGGGGCCGAGTACAGACCTATGTATCATCTTTATCGGTTGTTGCTGTCCCGTGGGATCATGCCAAGAGGGGTGAGGATTGCCTGCAGCAGTGTGCCCCATCTTTGGGTGCCAGTTGTTGTTTGGTCGGGCCAGTTACCGTGCTGTCTCTGTTTTACAAAGACCTAGGGAGGGTGAGCGGGGACACAGAGTCACAACTCCCAGGCTCCGTGTTATTCGAGAAACTTCCCTGTTTTTAATTATGGCTGTTACAGGCATTTATATAGGATGGCTTGGAGTGTAATTGGACAAAAGGGCGGGAGCAGTGCTCGTGGCGGGGTGTGTTTGGGCACAAGGGCAGAAGTAGCATTTAACAATGTACCATTGGTCTGCATCACCTGCGTCATTATGGCTTCTGAAGGGGTCACTGTATCTGCTCATCTGCCAGGAGAGAGAGAGAGAGGAGAAGAGAGGAAGTGGAAGCACCTGGAGAAAGGTTTGGCCACACCTATCCACACCCCTAATTCTTAAGAGATGAGAGAGGGGAAGAATTATCAGAATCTAAACCCCAAAGAGCAGAGGCATGTGTGGAAGACACCCTCCCCCCCTTGAAAGAAGCCAGGCACAGCAGATCAAATACAGATTGAGCAACCATAATCTGCAAATGTGAAATCCAAAGTACTTTGAAATTTAAAAATTTTCCAGCACTGGTGTGACATCACAATTAGAAAAAATTTACACTTGACTTCATGGGACAGGTCACAGTCAAAACAGAGTGTGCTAAAAGTTGTACAAAATTCAGCCTGGAGATTTAGTTCAGTGGTTCCAGTGCCTGCCTTGCAAGCGCAAGGTCCTGAGTTTGATCCTGGTAACTACATACAATGTTGGGCATGGTGACTCACAACCCCCAGCAATCAATACCACATACCACAGTGCTGGGCGTGGTGGCTCACGCCTGTCATTCCATCACTTGGCAGGCAGAGATAGGAGGATTGCTGAGTTCGAGGTTTGCCTGGGCCACATAGTGAGCTCAGGGCCAGCCTGAACTACAAAGCAAGACCCTGTCTCAAAAAAAAAAAAAGGTTGTATAAAATTACTTCCAGGCTATCTATGTAACATGTACATATAACATGTGAATTAAGCACAAATGAGTTGTGTGTTGAGATCTGAGCCCTATCCCCAGGACATCTTGAGATGTACATACAAAGGTTCAAAAATAAAACAAAATCTGTAACCCCAAACACTTCTTGTTCCAAGCATTTTGGATAACAAGTTCCCAAAACCTGTGAGTATGGTGACACTCCAGATACCCTCTCTTCTTTCCCTCTGATTTGCAGCCACACCCAAACAGCAGCCAGAGGATATGAGGGTCTTGTGATGATAATCAGCCCAAGTTTATAGAACAGGGCAGGGTTAGGAAGAGTGGATATGAGCCTGAAAATGGGAAATACCCAGCATAATTTTCCTCTTTTGTCCTGTAGAATCCACTCTTGCCTGTGTCTACGTGAAAGTCTATACTCTCCAAACTTCAAATGAAGAATCACATCCACTGGCTATTGCTGATGTTCCCTGTAAAGGACATTCGGAAGGGAAACAGAACAAGGAGCTACATAATTAATAATATAGGTGTTACGGCCCTTACTGCTATAGTGAACCTTAGGTCCAGCTTGATAATCATAGGAATTTTCATTCTCTAGTGATTCAGTGATCCCCTTTCTTAGCCCCACACTTTGAATGGGGTTTTTAATTTCTGTGTTCCTGAGGACATTTAAACCTTGATTCCTGCAAGACCAGAAGCTCTGATGCTGTTGATATTATTTGGTTTCATTTATCAAGTGTATTGGCAAGGAAGTGCTTAAAAACCACTCAGTGAGTATGTTGTGTTTCATATATAGTCTTTGTTTCTACCCGGTAACTGGGATCATGTCTATGTTTACCAGCCAGTAGGATGATTCCTTATATTCCTTTTTGTTTGGTGGTATATAAGTTAATCAGCTTTTCGTTGCTGTAAGAAAATACCCGAGAAAAGCATCTTAATGGAGGAAAAGGTTTATTTTGGCTAATGGTTTCAGAGTTTCAGTCTGTGGTTTTTGATTCCATTGCTTCTGGGCTGTCAGAGAAACAGAATATCAGGAGGAAGTGTGTGGTGTGTGGGAAGCAGAGAGGGAGCAGAGGAGCCTGAGAGCAAGGGGCTGGGACCAAGGTAAGGGCATGCTTCGAGGTATGTTCTGAGTCCTGTAGAAGAGACTGAGCATCATGGGCTATTTCTTCAACTGTGCGGTTCCATTATTCAGTTGAGTTATTGAGTCTGATAAGACCATTGAATTCCTCACTAGCCCGGGTCTAAATCCTGTGCTATAAAATGTATCCCCTGGTTGGAGGTGACATTAAAATGGGAAAACATGGTCATGGATAAGAAACTCCATAAATTCTTAATAGTGTCTTTAGCATAAGTAGCTAAGGTAGGAGCAATATGTATATATGCCTAATTCTGAAGCAACAAAGCAATGATTCTACCATCAAAGGGTTGTATTTAGTCACTTTCTCACTTTATAGCCAGCTGGGCCCCTCTGGGAGTTGGGGCCACTCAGCTCTTGTCTCCACCGATGGTGTGTTAGACCCTCACTATTGGAGGTCACCGGATCAGCTCCCATGAGTGTCACATCTTGCAGGTTACATGCACATGTCTTTTATCCCTTCTCATATGGTTGCTGTGCACTGAGCAGGTACCGTGTGAGGAGGGAATGGGGGCTGCCTGGTGGCTGTAGACATGGTTATCTTGTCTACCTGACTGAGTCTGTACTCTGGCTGCCCCTGGTGGGCACTGACATGGACGTGGTATCTCCACATTCTGTGTCCATCTTGAGAGTTTGCTCCTCTTGCTTCTCTTCAAATCTACTTTGTTTCCCCTTCCCTATTTTGTTTCTGACCAGCCAAACCTACTTACTTCCCATGAGACAAAATAGAACCTCAGGCTATTGCTCCTTTATGAGTTATTTATTGTTGGTAGATGGATACATTTCAGGGAGTTTATAAACTTGGATGATAAAAATAAATCATATCTCCATTTCCACTGGCATCATGCTGAAATTTAGCATTTCTTTCACTTAGGAATGTAGCTAACGAACCACAGCAGGGCTAGAAGTACCTGTGACTTTGTTGTGAATAGATCTCACACAATACTTAATAACACACTTCAGTTGTCTGTGGAATCTTCTGTGTCTTGCCATCTTGAGAACACAGCAGTCCTTAGGCCTGTTGCTGGGAGCGTGCAGTCTCCTTACAGATGTGCTCTGGAGAGGCAGGGCCACCAAAGAGGAACTATTTCTTTGATTGTGCAGAAACCTATGCTACTTTGCAGGATTCCCTATTTACAAGTGTTTGTCAACACATGTGTGAAAGTAGGTCATCAGTTCTCAGAGTGTATAAAAGTTTCAAAAAGTTCGTAGTTCAAATGAAGAGTCAAAACCCTGGATGAGAATTGCTTCCACATTTGGAGTTAGCAGGTGAAAGAAGACCCCTGCTGTTGGAAAGGTGGTAGGTAGTAAAGCCATGTGTACTAGATCAGGTTGAACTGGCTTGTGGACTGCAGTGGAGAAAACTGCTAATAGTGGAACCCTTGTTAAATAGGGAGATCCGGCCTGAAATGGTTGACTTTCTAAAAACCGTCCTGCAGTTTGTCCTTGAGAATTAGCTTTCTTGATAAATGGGAAAGGCAAACAGATGTTTCTCATTGTACCCACCTGTTTGCTTTTGCATCCTGAGTACACGCTGATACCGTAAAGGAGAGTTCTTATTTTGAGAGTCTCTTTTGGAAACCCCAAAGCCCTGGAAGTATTTTGGAAATGGTGAAAGTTTTTTCCCCCCAAAACAAAACTTTGCCTGGAAATAAAAGCTTCAGACTCTGCACAGATGGTGCGCCTGTAATACTTGCTGATGCATCTACTTTGGGTACACAGTGAAAATGGAGATCCTTAGGTTTCTGTTACTTGTTCCTCTCTGAACAGCCATGCATTGACGTCATGGACTCGTCCAACAGTTCTGTGAGGTGTTTGACCAATAGCCATGCGGTGATCAACTTCATTAGGAGCAGGTCTCCAAATGATAGCATGTACACTGAGAAGATTTTGCCACAAAATGGGGCAAAAGATGAGAAACATTCCTACCGCCCAGAGGACTTGCAGCCAGAGGGCCCAAGAACTATGGCTCACAAAGGAAGGGTCAAATCTCAACTGCTGCCAAGGACAAGAAAACCCACTCTTGAAACTTTTTAGAAGAAAGAATTATATCCACGAGTTGGCTGGTAGTGTGGATATTTTTAGCCATAGGAATAAGATAAATCTTCTAACTGGAGGGTCTTGAAGTTACCGTTATAGATGTGGCTGAAAAATTAAAACTTTCTTACCTTGGCTGCTGAGAGGGAAAAAATGTAGAGCCCACCATCCTTACGCATGTTCAACCTCAGGGGCAGGTACTTTTCCAAGATAGAATTTAGATGCAACATTCTCTGTCGGTTTCTTTGAAAAGATAAATCAGAAAGACTTGGAAACTCTTCAGAAGTTTTGCAAAATTTATCTTTATCTCGATGGCACTGAAGTTGCATTTTGAGTCCACAGTACCTTTCTCTGTGATGTAAATGATATCTAAAATATGGGCTGAGGCGCAGAGGACCAAAAAAGTGACTGCAGTACAAACCTACTACAATTAGGAATTTAATTAAAGTAGCCTTGAAAGATTTTGGTGTTCCTTGAAAGAGGCCTACTGTATCTGGATCTTGTGAAGCGCAGTAGAGGAACTTTAATTTCCCTTGTAACACTGTGTCTTTGTTAACAGGAGTTTTAAACATAGGAATCGTTGAAATAAAAAATCAAAATAAAATGGATCTCTGATTTGACCTGGTTGTTGCCAAGGAATAATCATCCCAAAGTTTAAATATTTTTGTTTGAGCTGAATGATATTGACGTGTCTTTTAAAAATAATATTTAATTCGAGTTGTCTCTATTGTGCTATTTTGGTACTTCCCATATTAAAAAAGCACGCACACACACACACACACACACACATATATATATATATATATTTTTTTTTTTTTTGCTTTTTGAGACAGGGTCTCGCTTTGTAGTTCAGGCTGGCCCTGAGCTCACTATGGTGCCCAGGCAAGCCTCCGCGAACTCAGCAATCCTCCTGTCTCTGCTTCCTGAGTGCTGGGATTACAGGCGTGAGCCACCACACCCGGCATTGTGGTATGCGGTGTTGTTGGTGGGCGTGTCTCCACGCCCAACATTCTATGTGGTTACTGGGGATGGAACTCAGGACCTTGCACTTGCGAGGCAGGCACCGGAACCACTGAGCTAACCCTCCGGCCCAAAAAAAGCACACATATTTTGCTGTGTTTTAAATCTATAACTCGGGCCGGAGATTTAGCTCAGTGGTTCCAGCGCATGCCTCACAAGCGCAAGGTCTTGAGTTCGATCCGGGTAACCACCTACAATGCTGGGCGTGGTGACTCACGCCCATCAGCCATCAATACCACATACCACAGTGCTGGGCGTGGTGGCTCATGCCTGTCATCCCAGCATTTGGGAGGCAGAGGCAGGAGGATTGCTGAGTTCCAGGCTTGCCTGGGCTACATAGTGAGCTCAGGGCCAGGGTGAACTACAAAGTGAGACCCT